>PVHY01027595.1:0-15789 GCA_004024945.1 Uropsilus gracilis
TCTCTCTCTCTCCCCTGTGGCTTCTCCCGGACTCCTTTTTAAACTGCCACCAGCCAATGGGAGCAGAGTACTTTGTTAAATGCTACCACCTGGAGTGGGGGGGGGGGGGTTAGGGCCACCCAGTTTCATCTCTAGTGATAAGAATGTTTTCCTTTTTCTGATAAGGAAGATATCTTTCTCATGGAAAAATTTTTAAGAACTGTTTTAGGTAGAAAGGGGGTGGTAAGCTAACCCATCCTACATCTGCTGTTTCTCAAGTGCTTTCAGCTTAAAATAATCAATATGAGAAGAGGAAAATCTTGGGTGGCATGTTCTGAATCCCTTTAGTATAAAAATATCTGAAAATCACACAACAAATTAACAGTAGGACTTGGAACTCTTTTCTCACTTAAACACTTACATTTAATTTTAATCACAAACATATGCAGCAGAAAATAATCATGACTTCTCCTTGTTTATATTCCCTTTTTACCTAATTCTAATAAAACAAATCAAAGGGTAGACTCACAACTAAGAATGACCATGTGACCAAACTCTTGCAATGAAAGATGAGCAGGAACCAGATAGTTCCATACTATTTCTTCTTTCATACCTCCTGATCTTTATCCAATACACTTTAGTGGATCTTTACTCTAATACACTATGAGAGATATTTAGCCCAGCTTTGGCTATATATATATATAAATGATACCACCTAGGAGACAGTACATCATAAAGCTGAATTGAGCATTATGGAACTGAGCTTCCTGATTTTTATCTTCTTCCTTTGAAACTGTTCCCTAATAGAAAAATAAATACCTATTGTTATGAGCTCTTGCACTTTGAAATCTTCTTACATTTACTAGTCTATCCTTTAACAAAGATACATTATATTCTATTCTTAAGAGAATTTTTAATATAGCATTAAGGAAACAACTATAGTTTAAATTAAACTAATTCAAATATTAATCCCATTACTTAGTCATCCAATGTGTGTATTTCAATAGTTTCGGGGACATCCATTTTAGAATGGCCTAGTAATTTACCAGTTGATTGTTCTAACACATAAACTTTAAATCCCAAGTTGTTCTTAATAGAATTATGGAAAGAAACTGACCCAGTGTATGTCTACAGAACTATAGTCCACAGTCCTTTTCATTTTATTTCAGGCTTTTTTTTTCATATATTCACTTTTCTTCATTTTCCTAGACAACCCTCTCACTGGACTATATTTCATTTTGACAGCTATGATATTGTCACTTGTTTTCTTCTCATCAGATAATGGACTTTGGTATCTGATTAGCTTTACTCTTCTTGAAAGAAAAATGTCATCCTCAGGCTAACATATCTTACTGATAACTGTCAGTAAAATAACCTCTGGACCCTTCTCAGTACTACTCTACCACTTCCACAAAACATACAGCAAACAAGTCTAGCTGTGTTCAAAAATGTTATGCTAAATTGAAAAAGGGGTTCTCAATAATTACAACTTAGAAATATATGCAATTTTTCATTTGTAGCAAACTTAATGTTTATTAATCAGAAGTTACACAAACCCCTACACACCAGTAACACTTTCCAAATGATTACTAGGTGTCATTTATCTCTATCCAATTTTTATAAAAGACAAATTTCTTATAAAAGCAAAATTTCTCTTAAAACACTTCTGCCCCTATTTTGACATCAATTCTATCACTGATAAAATATAATACATAATTTTGATAATATGTTCCATTTATTAAGAAAAAAGGAAGCAAGTAGCCTCAAATCAATGATACAGGCAGTACTCAGACCTGGCTTTACAGTTCATTTTGACTGTATTTGACGTGAGGTTCTTGGTGTTGAGTTTATTCTGGAACTCTCATAGGTATTTTAAAGAATTTTTTAGGCAAAGTTTATTTTGTTCTATATAATATTGAAAAGCAGATTAAGGCTATTTTACAACTCTAATGCTATGAACAGTATGGGGGATGAAGTTGAAAAGGATGGCACAGGTATGAGAAACATCTAAGAATGGAATATAGAAATAAGGAAGAAGTCAAGGTAGTATATGAAGTCTAATGTTTGGTAAGCTTAGGTATTGGGGGAACTGTAAACATTTGATAAGTCAAGGTTAGAGTCATAGCCATCTAAATTCATAATAAAATGGGAAGGCACAGGAGGAAGTTTCAGTAAATACTGCCAATCATAGTAGATATTTAGACTTTTACTTTTATTTACTTGCAGACCTTCTGGGAGACAGCATCTCACAGATCTTACTTTAAAACCTACTTGTCCTTTTTCACATTTAATTGTTAAAGATGGGGAAAAGAAAAATTAGGTATATAAAATTAAATTTAAAAATCTACTTTAAATTAGAGATTTAAGAAAAAAATTAAAGATATTTGCATGAACATTTAGAGAAGGAGTTTTCTTCAAAAAGAAATCTAATTATTCAGGAATTCTAATAAAATAGAGACTATAATTTATTGTAAGAAAATAAATGGCATTGAGTTATTAGTTTATAATAAAGGCTACATTACTTTTATTTGAGATTGCAGGGAAAAAAATAATTGGAGCATACAACTTTTGTGAAGAAAATTATGCCCTGCTTATTCAACATAGCTGTGCTGTCTTGAGTCATTGAATACTTGTCATAGATCTGCAAAGATATAAGTTCAGATACTCAAAGGGTTTAGAAACATTTTTAGTCACTTGAAAATGTGCTTTTAATACAATAATAATAAATCAGGATTGTACTTTATATGTTTATATTTTTTTATATTTCTAGCAATTTATTTTATTATAGTGCAATGTTGTACTAAGACTGAATGGAAACAACTACAAAGAAAACAGTCTTTCACTATAGAAAAGCTGAGACAAACTGTATTAGAGAATGGCCAACAGTCTGCCTAAATATAGTGAGAACTTCCAATTCTTTGGCAAAGCAAAGCATTGAGCATGTTCTAGCATCACTAAGTCATCTAGTTTCATTGCAGCATGGTGTGCTTAAATGTTTAAAAATAAAGAAGTTCACAGTTTTTCTAAGTTAACTAGGAAATTTTGAATGGTACAGCTTAATTACAGAGAACTGTCCTAGTCTTAAGGCAAGAAAAGTGTATCATTGAAAATGAGGCCATTACATAAATAGGCTAGTTCTAGGTATACATTTTTTTGTAGAAATCTATTCTAACTAGCTATCTTTTCTTTGTTCCCCTCTTACATTCTCATCAAATTTCAGCATATATATAGTCAATGATTTCTGAGAAATCACCATTAAACCCCAGTTTCAATATATATCTCAGAAAATCAGGTCATAAACAATTATCCATCATGTATTAGAATGCAAATTTAAGACATCCCATTACTTTTCCATAGCAGAACAATATGACTTTCTATTCCTCTTGTATTCCTGGACAACTAATTAACTTTGAAAATATGAATAAAGAGCTCATATTTTTTTTTCTTGGAGGATTAAATCTGTGTTTTTAAGAGACTATATTGGGTGGATTTAAAAAAAAAAGATGGAAAAGGAAATGCTTAAGGAATCAATTCTAAATACATATGACATAAATTGAAGCACTCCACATAAATACCATTTAAGTGATATTTTGGAATAATTCAAAATGGACTTCAAAAACTTACCTAGGGTACTTTAACTGAACTTAAGTTTTCCTTTAGTTATTTGTCAAAAATAGCTACCAGAGGATATCTAAGTTACAATGTAGCAGATATATGCTAAAGACCCAATTTCAAGATTGCCTAAATTATTCTTCTTTTGTTCTATTACAGCACTCATAGCAGAGAAGTTACATCAAATGATACAAATTTAGGATTGGATGAGAAATAATTGTAGAATTTCCAGACTAAGCTACTCTTTACATCCCAAAGAACTAAATGAAAAACAATCTGACTCTATATCTTTGCCAACTAAATCACCATCTCAAAACCTATGCTATAATCTAAAATGACATTGAAAGAGATTTAGCACAAATATTACTTTGCCTAGTACAAAAACAAATAAACACCAAAGGAAAACTAAATTGCACTTATTGAATGATCATTGAATTAAGATCAGGTTAATGAAAAACATAAGACAATTGTAATATGTCATTTTTCTATTTAAGGCAAATTGATAACTTTGTTCCATTAGTGGGAATATGTTATTCCCAAGTCATTCTCCTAAATTGTTTGTTTTCTATTAGAGAGGTTTGGGAGGAAGCTATTTTCATTTTGGAGAAGAACATTTTTTAATCATATATGCTCCCCTGAGCGTTAGTTTTTTAAAATCCCCTGAATTGATGCTAGTAAAAAATAGCTTTTTTAAGCTAATACTGTAATTTGCATACAACCATAAAATAAGCAGGTAGCATATATTTTACTTAACTCATTAATTAATGAGAGGATCATTCAGATGTTGCTACTGGCTCAAAGGAGACTCCAAACCACTTAGACATACATTTTCAATCAAGAATGTTGGAATAAATTTTACAAATAGAACTAAATATGATAAATGTGCACAGAGTAGCAATCAATTGCATTGTATTGAAGAAAATGTATTTTCTTTTTTTTTATAAATAAGAATTATTTGATTTACTAAATAATTCAATGATAATAAGTGGAGCCAAACTAGACAGAATCAAATAAACAACAAAGGTATAGTACCCAGAAGACAATTTTGGTTTGTATCCATTTCAATGTCTGGCAATTTTCCCTACAATCCCATCAACTATAAACTTTTATATGTGTGTTGTGTTTTGTTGTTAATATTGGCACAAATTTTTCTAAAGTATTAACAGAAGTTTATAAAGCTTCCTTTAAAGTGGGATTTCAAATCCATTGCTTTTGAAAAGTTTAGCTGCCCTGCAACTAAACTAAGAAAGGGCTGTTAGGACAGTCTTCTCTCTAACATTTTTTGGTGGCACCTGCAAGCAGCCATGTGCTGTTTAGACTAGTGTCTTCCAAATCTCCATATGGAAAATTCATTTGTTTTTAATCCAGCACTATATACTGACACTTAAACAATTATGTTTGTTTTAGGAAATCTGCCCAACAGCCTGTAGTGTGGGAGAAAAGTACCATAGACATTTTGTTATACGACAGCAATATGTGTGGAGTAAGTCTATCGTCTCTCAGATTAGTAAATGGGACTGTCAGCCAGCAGTGAGATGTTTTACCAGCAAACAGTTTCAATGAAGGTGGCCCCCGCCTGACTATGGGTATTCCACCTTACACTAGCAATTGAAACTGTGATCGCACAACATAGGCTTGATTGGTGCTGTCTGAATAGGAGCTAATAGTTTCCAGAAAGGCCCTATTAGGCAAGCATCAGTGCTTTCTGAAAACTTGAAAGGGGTATCAGGAGCCTATGGGGCTTTCAAGTTTATTCCTCTGAGATATGTCTGTTGATTAAGTTTGAGGGTCTTGTATGAAACTCTTAGCGGGAGTCCACACTGGGAGACTAGCAACACAATACTTCTTTTTCTGATTAACTTCCCCAGGGCTCTCAACTCAAAACCTTGCACTTGCACTTACTTCACTTATAAATTTACAAAAGCCAGAACCCCTGAGGACTCATTGGCTTCTACTGAAATTTGTCTCTGCTACCAAAAATTTATCTTCTGTAACAGAAGCCTATACCCTCCTACCTATCTCTCTTTCAGAAAATTGTCTAGTTGTGAATCAGACCTCATATGCTAGCCTTTTGATATCCAATATAAATCTGACTCTGTGGTTACAATCATAATGATTCAAATAATTACATGCGAGGTTTCGTAGTGAGTGCCAGCCACAAATGTGATAATTCCTTCTTCCCACAGCCTCACACAAAGAGGCAATTTGTTCCTTGCCCCCAGCAACAGGTGAATGGCATGAAACATGAGCAATGTGTGCAGAGAGAGAAAAGCATGTTTTTGTGACTAGAGTGGGTGACAGAGAAATGATCCATGGGCACAATTACCAAATTTGCATTAATCATTTGGAATGGATGCTTGCATTGTAAGAGTCTTGGGAAATTTGACAGAGTAAAGCTGTTGCCTAGAGGATAAAAACTGCTTTCTTTTGGCCATCATAAACCTGAGCGCTGAGGGGATTTAAGCCCCTTGCCAACTTTAGAAACCCTAGCCCAAGGCACTTGTGTGTCACTTAAAGCTCTCCACTTCTTAATCAAATTCCTTTTTTTTTAATTTTTCCAATGTTTTAGTTTTACTTACTCTCAAACAGCAGTATCAAGGAATCTACGTATTTATGTGTTGTTCCTGTATTGCAATGAGAAGAAATTAAAAGGTCTCCCACAGGTAAAATATACAGTTATTAGTGTGTGGGGGGGGAAGGTTTAGGCTCTTAGAAACCATTCATTATAGCTCATAAATTGGCAAGAAGAAATGGTCATTTACCTCAATGCCACTGAAACCAATGCTTAAGCCACAGGTGAAAATGAAAGAAAAGCTATGCCACAAGTTTCTATGTAGAAAACTAAAATCCCCAGTTTCACTACAACTATAATCAAACAGTAAAATATTTGGAGGAAAACAATTAAAACATAGTAGGTGGTACATCAGAAAATCAGTGAGTAGTCAAAATATTCATATGAATGGATATGAATAATGGATAAGCCTTACTTTGTGTTCTATTCATTATCTACAGTCTTGATCTTTACTTACCTAGGAAACTATTTCTTCTATTTCCTCAAATTCAGACTTTTATTTAGAACAGCTTTGGCTCCATCTTTTCCACAAACAATCAAATTCTCTTCAGTTTTCCTCATGACACTCCATAAACACCTCTTCAAGATTTCCCTGGCTGCCACCTCTTGTACCTGCTTGTACTATCTACCTGTCACTGTTATGCAGCCTTTATATAAGGTTTCTGCTTCAGAAGCATTCCCCCAAAAGATATATTTTAAATTAACTTTGAGGGTTTTTGTGGTGGTGATTACTGAGGCCAATCTCACTTAGAAAATGGATGTTGACTTACCTTTGTTCTACGCATGACTTCTAGAGCAGGTAACAGACAGGATAGATACCTGCTTACTTACAATATCTGGTAACTCTTCTAATTCCAGTGTACTCTATGTCACTGCCATTTTTTCCCTCACTATGCAAGTGAAGTAGCCAAAAACAGCTACTTGCCCAGGCAAAAAATGGGGAGCGGGGTAATGCCAGAAAATATTACCCCAGTAGCCATCTGTGGTATGCAGAATGACGATTCCCGAGACAATTTAACTGTCAAATTCAAGGGCCAAAGAGAAAAGAGTCCATCTGATATCAATAAAGCTGTCTATCCAACTGAAAAAGGATACAGATGGGTGACAGAGTTCAGTCCAAACCAAACTGACTACCTAACTCTTGTTGCCAAACAATTAAACCACAATCTAACTAAATGCTTAGTTTTCAAGATACCTAACATCAGGGAGACTTGTGCAGCAGTAGCTAACTAGAATTACATTAGTACCGCCACCGTTTGATTTCACAGGCAGAATTTGCTTATATGCCTAGTTTCTTGCATGTATGGACTCTGCCACAAGTTCTGTAGACTTTTGCAAGTTATTTAGTTCTTGGATATTTCATTCATAAAATGAAAAATTGGCACAATGTTATAAACAGTATCATTTTTAATTTCATGACTCCATCAAGGATAAAAAGAGAAATAGAGTTCAAAACTTCCTTCATTAAAATCAGTGAGAATGAATTAGATAATCTGATCACAGATTATTTTATTTGACTGGAAGAACAAATTTAGAAACTCTTAGAAAAAATTAAGCCCTGAGTTGAAGTATGCATTTGTGTTATATCTATTCTCATCCATAAGATGAGATTTAAGTATATAGTACAGTAAAATTAAGAATAAACAATAAATACAATAAACTAAAAACAGTGATTGAATTGACATGCCTTGCACAATTATTATCTTAGGTTAAAAAAAAAAAACAACTACTCTCTGTTTCATAATAAATTGTTTTGGTATTAAAAAAATATTCACAGAAGTATTCTGCTTTATGAAATAGCATAAATGACCACAATAAGATTGAATATTTGTGATATTTTAAATGTAAGACAAACAGAATTGCAGATATATTACCATTATATGCCTTCTGTTTCAAATCTACCCTTCCTAATTCTATTTTATGAAGGTAAGGCTGAATGGTATAGCATTTTCTGTGCCAGTTGGTACAGTGTTAGACTTTGTGGGTAGAGAGGGCTGAAAAGATAAGGCAAAACCTAGACAGAAGATGGAGCCATCCTCCAAGTTCAGGAAATCCTGGTGTTTCAGTTCCCAGCAAATTGTCACAAAGCATGGCACTCACATTTTAGCAAGCTCTTGGCCACAGTGAACCTCTCCTAGTGGCCAGCTCAGTTGACCAACTCTCCACAGGAAGTTCCTTTGCCCCATACTGGATGTTTTATGTGGACAACCCCTATCACTTATTATCCATATAACTGGTGTGCATATTATTTTGATCCTTTTTGAACAGCAATTATCAACTGTTAGAATTAAAATAATATATAAAAAAATACATGGAAGTTAATTTATGTTTTAAGTTTCAGAAATAAGATTTCCTACTGCCCAGAGTGAGAAACATTATGGCATTAACAAAGCATAATCAAATTAAGAGTTAAATTCAGACTGACAATTTTTCTGTAGACTATAAGTTCTGTGATTACAATCAGAAGAAACTCAGGAATATTTCTTAGTAAGTAAAAGGTCCACAGATTTAGCAAGATATCAATCTTAACCAATCTTATCAATCTTAACCACAGATTTAGCAAGATATCAATCTAAAATAGTACCAGTAGTATAAATACAGTCTTAAAAGATTGTAAAATTTTACTAAAGAGAATTAAATTCTCTTGACTTCTTTTATTGAGGTAACATTGGTTGACATCTATGTGATTGAGAATTAAAGGATCACAGCTCTTTAGATGTATGTAACCACATCATACCCCCCTCCCTCCAAGGAATAGTCTTCCACCATAGTCCACTGGGGTACCTCCACACTTGACTCTCTACCCTTCCACTCTCCTTCTCCTAACCTTAATTCTACCGCCAGGTGGCTATGTATTAGACTGGTTTTGGCTGAAACTTTATTTTGTTTCTTAATACCACACATGTAAATAAAATCATATGATATTTGTTTTTCTCCTTATTTATTTATTTCACTTTACATTATTACCTCCAGTTCCATCCTTGTTTCTGCCAATTACAAGGGTTCCTTTTTTTAAAGCCATAAACCATAGCATATTTTCATTAATGTATCTGTCCTTGAGCATTTATATTGTTTCCATGACGTGGCTATTATATATAAACAGGGGTTCAATGAACATAGAAATGCTTACATCCACACATTGGATTGGAATTGCTGGAACATATATCTATTTTGAGAAACCACTATAGTGTTTTCCATTAGGTTTGTACCTGTTTGTATTTTCATCAACAGTGTAAAAGGGTTTCTTTTTCTGCACAAACTTGCTACCACTTGCTGTTTTGTTTGTTTGTTTGTTTTTTATTATTATGGGTCATTCTCACAGATGTGAGGTGATATCTTTTTGTGGTTTTCATTTGCATTTCTGTAATGATGAGCATTTTTTCATGTATCTGTAGGCCATCTGTATTCTCTTTGATAGTTCTGTCCATTTTTTTTATTACAAGATTGTTTTCTTTTTGTTTGTTGTATGAGAAAATTTTTCTTGTACATGTGCTGGAAGAAATAAACTAGGTAG
The DNA here is from genome assembly GCA_004024945.1 of Uropsilus gracilis. Lineage (NCBI taxonomy): Eukaryota > Metazoa > Chordata > Mammalia > Eulipotyphla > Talpidae > Uropsilus > Uropsilus gracilis. Next base: position 9,678 of record PVHY01027595.1, read on the forward strand.
TATTATTAGATATTAGGTCATATTCCCCTAACACAAATATTTAGAGGATTATTTTTGCTGGTGAAATATTAAGGAAATACTCTCAGGAAAGATTGTTAAGGGAAGTTGAGTGGGGTGGGGGTGGGGAGGACACAGGACAGATAGAGGGAAGAAACTAACCAGGAATGCAGTGGCAGACAATGTTCTAGACAGATACATTTAGCCCAGTGCTACAGCAGAATTCTGTCCAACCTGAGACAAAGGATTGGGTCACCATACTCCGATATAATCAGTCATTGACTAAGTACCTTCTAGAAAAATATCCTTGTCCAGACATGTTGGGTTCCATGCCCACATGAGCAGAGCAAATCTAATGAACTGGGGGTGACAGTGAAGCAGGAGGGTACTAGAAAAGGGAGGATTTGGGAGTAGCTGCAGATAAGAATGTTTCCAAGGTTATGCAAGGGATAATCATATTTGTTAATTAATGAAAGAAAACTATCCTTCTATTTTAGTATTTTTATTTAAGATGAAGTCATAACTAAAGAAGTACCTGAGAAAAGAGTCATCATCAGAACCCTTTAAAAAAAAAAATCAGCCATGGTGTCAAGTAACAATGACCCGAGATAGATTTGGTAATCCAATAGTGCTCACTATGTTAATACCCTTCTCTTACAAAATAAACAGTAATATTCTGAGGAAATACAGAGAATTATAAGAAACTCAAGGCTTATATTAAGTTCTCTTAAGTATAATCATTGGGAACTTAAGAGGTAAAGGAATTCAAGAGGTCTCTAAGGTCTCTTTAATTAAATGTCACCTGATATAATTCCTTAAACAGACTGACCCTGAATATTTAGGTATACTTTCTAATTTAAGTTCAGAGCATTTTTCTTTAATTGTATGTACCCTGGATCTGAATCACACCCATTCCTCAAAGATGTGTAAACACTGAAACTAAAAAGGGGAGGGCAAATTGATGTGCCAGAGAATACAAAAGATGTAGCAGAACATGAGTTTTCAAAGGCTGTAAATGAAAAGAAATTTGGCAACTGATAGCCTGAAAATTTTGAATTATATCCTTTCATGAAAAAAAGTATAAGGACAAGCAAGATGACTTCATCATAGTTGCATAGACTAGGCAGGAAGTTAAAGGTAAGAAAGCACTGGTACCTGTGTTTATGCCAATTATGAAATAGCATGCATATCCAGTGTGTCCAGGCTGAAGTAAATCTCAACTTAAAGTGCTCAATCTCATGAAAATTTGTCCAAATGTTTTGTTTCTGGAAGATTTCACCTTTCATGAGGTAAATGATAATCATATATGATTTAGTATTGGGCAAAGGATAATACGTGGAAATCAGATTCCATTTCTTTTCCAAAAATATTAAGAATATAATAAGAATCAAATAAACCAAAAATAACCAAAAAATTCATTCTCAATTTCATAAACTTAAAATTAAAGAAATATCAAATGTCCTCGAAAACAATGAAGGGGTTAGGATAAACAGAGACAAGAAGAGCAAACAGAAACTTTGATTAAAATCAGATGTCTACTTATTCTTCCCCCACCACCACACCCAATCACCCCCCCCCCACACACACACACATCTCCCTATCATCCTCTGTTTCTCTCCCCTCTTCTTTTACCTGACAGGCAATGAAGTACATAAATTAAAGTGTATTAATTATACTAATCTTTAGCATAAAGTTTAATGATTACTTCACGCATGCACATGTGCACGCACATGCACACACACACAACTATATTTACAGCAACCAAATACCCATTCAATCGCACAAGTAGCAATCTTATATAAATCTCTACTACCATACCTAAGTATTATGTACTTTTCAACTTCTTTAAGCATATTCAGTGTGGAGAGAGAGAGAAAAATAGAGAGATCTGGCTTTATCATTACACATGTATTTAAAGTCATCTATGTTACTGCATTATCAAAAGCTCATTTTTATTGTTATATAATACTGAGTGAATAAATTCCATTTTAATTGTTCTTTCCATGTAAGAAGGAAATTATATTGCTTCTTTGGGGAGCTATTATGAATACTGCTGTAGAATACACTTATAAAGTTATTTAGTTCACATAGAACATATTTCTGCATAGTGTAAGCCCAGGAGTAGGACTGCTAAATCAGCAAGCGCAGAGGGCAACGTGTTATCTTTTAAAATACAAACAGGTCTCTGAAAGGGCTGTTCTGATCTCTATTTTCACCTGCATTGTATGACTGTTTCAAATGTTCCATATTCTTTCTAATATTTCCCATTTCTCTCTAGTTAATTTGACCATTCTGGTGAATTCAAGTGGCAAAATTTGAGTTGATATTCCATATTTCCATGATGATGAATGATATTAACTATAGTTTCATGACATTCTCTACAGGCTATTTGGTATCTCCTTTCATAGAGTGACTGCTTATGACTTTTACTTATTTTTAAGTTGGGCAATCCATCTCCGTCTTACTGATTTGAAATTTTTATATATTCTACATATAAGTTCTTCCCCAGATACATTTTTATAAATCTGCCATTTATAGGCATCTTTTTCACTATTTTGAAAGTTTCTTTGGAAAAAGTGTTCTCAGTTTTAATAAAGTCTAGTTTTATTATCCTGCTGAAGAAAGCATTGCTTATCAAAACATCATAAAGATATACTGCATAATTTCTGTAAGTTTTGTAGTTCTTCTTTCACACTTAGAACTATAATTCATGTAGTGTCAATTTTTTAGTATAATCTAGGCTTTTACATATGGACATTTAATTGATGGGCAACCATTCATTACAAAAAACATTCTTTCCTTCATGATTTTACTGACACTCTATCACAAATTAAGTGTTTGTATACGTGTAGCTTTATTTTCATAATCAATCTGCTTCAGTAATTTGTTTATTTTGCTTGATATTAGACTGGCTTCATTATTGCAGTTTTATAATGTCTTGATATTCTGTGATTTAAGTACTTTTTTTCAATACCCTATTAGTTATTCTAGAGTCATTTCATTGAAAAAAACATTTTAGAATAAACTTCTCAACAATTGCAAGATTTTATTTCAGTAGGATTATAATTAGAATTATATTTAATATATAGAAAAAAATTTTTTGAGACTAGGTCTCACTATTTTTGCCCATGGAACCGCAGTCTCACACATTGCCTGGGTTACCACAGATTCAAGCAGTCCCCAGTCTCAGCTTCCCAGGTAGCTGGGATTACAGGCACATGCCACCGCACCAGCTATTTTGGGGGGACTAGTCTCCCTATGTTTCCTTGTAGGACTCGAACTGCGTGATCCCCAGTTCCTGCCACGGCTTCCTAGACTGCTGCTTACATGAATGCACCACCTTGCCCCACCTAATATACAGAAAATTTTGAAGAAAGGCATTTTGACAATATTTTTTTTTTGTTTCACTAATATGGTTTAGTTCTCAATTTGTTTAGTTCTCAGTTACTACTAGCAATATTTTATAGATTTCAGTATAAAGGATGTATACATTTGTATAGATTTACTCAGAAATATTTTGTGCTTTTTGCTGCTATTGAAGATGGCATGCATTTTAAAATATTATTTAAATTCATATTCAAATAGTATCTTTGTATCTAGTAACATTACTCAAATTTTGCTGTAATTTACTTTTGCTCTTTTTCCCATTCTCTCTTTCTCTTTATTAATAAAAGACCCTTTCACTAAAACAAAAATTATTTCAGACATTTTCAAGTACTCTTTTTACATTTATGTAATGATAATCAAGAATATATTGTTTAAACCTCTGTTAGCTCTTAAAATAGCAATGCATTTAAGTGTTATTGACAATGTTTCCATTTGAAATGTTAATTATTTCTATAAAATTTGAGAGTAAATAAGGCATCTAAATACTAAATACTATCAGTATATACTATCAGTATATAAATACTAAATACTATCAGTATATAAAGGGAGGTAAGAATGAATTTTTGAAAAACAAGATTTAAACAAGTCAATATCTACATAGCAATGCCAAGAAGAGGATGGAAGTAATTTACATTAGTGATAAAGTGTCATCAATTTCCAATTTCTCTCTTTGTATCTCGATAAAATTTGCATCATGGACTATAGATGTAAATTTAGTACATTAGTTGATTCTTTAATATCACAAATATGATATTAAGTATACATGAAGCATCAAACATATGAAGCAAGGGTCATTCAATATAATGAGAAATACACAACTAGTGTGGCAATTAAAATTTTGTGATTATTTTTTCATACAAAGAAAATGGTGGTTGCGTCTCAATTTTGTAGCTGTTATTGAAAAGTAAGGTAGGTAAAAGTAAATCAGGTGAAATGTTTTTTTAGTTGAGATGAGAAAAAAATAATAATTGTACCTAGGCAAAAAAGAGGAAACTGTACATTTAAAAGAAAAATAGATAATATTTGAAATAGTAAATAGAAATATTAACTTTCTCTAAACAATATTCACTAACCATATTGTTCAATACCCCTGAACATTATCTCCTGAATATAATGAATCTCTGAACAATGTATACAGATTGCCTTTGAAGCTAATTGTTATTTTCTCAGGAATATGAAGACAGCAAAAAATTAGTCCACATCTATTAGTGTTTATGACCAGATGGTCCTGCTGTTGGACTGTTAGTTGGACAAATTACCCATGAGGTTCCAAATCAATTATATATATATATATATATAATTCATATATATTATATTTTAATATATACATTATATATTCATATACATATATATGAAACAAGAGCCTTTAAAAAGGTGATAACAAATAGCCTAAAGAAAAGATCAAACTCAAGCTCACCTTTACTGCTTTGGCTACACATTTGATGAAAAGGAGCATGAGAAGGAGACTACTTTCTCTTATGCACAAAATGCCAAAGTAAATGAAGAACAACTGGAGAGCAAAGGTATGAACAAGAGGCACTATACATGTTGACTGAACAAAAATGAAGGGGACCTTGATTGACAACCAATTCAAATGATGAGGCCCTTTCTCTGACTCCAAACAGGAGGGAAGCATTTAGCTCAAGAATAAAATGTTTTTTGTTGCTGTTTGTTTGTTTTTCTCAGTAGATGGGTACTTGTCTTTATACCCTAGCAAAAGGCTTTTCAGTGTTTCCCATTGATTCTCCTACATTCAATGAGGTCTTTGAATTCATCTGACCTGCTTTCTAAAGATGGATTTTTCTAAATCTTTCTGTACATATAGGTTATCTATACTATTTTTTGTCCATTTGATATAAACTTCATATGTGTAGTAACTATGAATAAATCAGTGTTTGAGTATCTCTAGTTTCTGAAGTAGCAGTTCTCATTCCTTTTGCAAAGTTAATAAAATGTCAAAAAAATTTAAGAAAAAAAGTGTAACGGAATTTTTTCCTATTATTATTTCTACTCTCCATTCCTCCCCCACTTCCCACCCCCACTATAAAGCATGTTGGAGAGGCTATTATTGATTTTGTCACTGAGAAGTAGATACAGAGCCCAATGACCTTTAACATACTGGCAACACAGATAGATCATTTTTGTAGGAGGTTAGTTTATTTATGGGACTGGAATGACTATGGGATTAGGTTACAAAACTGAATTTCTCTTCTTTTTCATATGTTCCCTTTCAAATCTTTACTGTACTGTGTGCTGGAAAGATGTAAATTTACATTCAATGCACAATAAATTTTGTAAAAATATCTGTACTACCAGTGATAGGGTGTGGCCCCCCCCCCCCATTGTCTCCTGTTTAAGATTGCAGATTTCAAGGACAGGTAATGTTAAAATGGGGGAATGACCTTAGCTGGAATTTCCCTTCAGGGGGATGCAGGGGGAAGAAAGAAGTGAAATAGTCTAGGTGAAACAGATTTCCTGGAGGAAGGCGGGAAATCAGGGTATATAAAGGGTGTGCAAACAAAGAGGAAGGATTGGATGCAGATTCGAATATGGAGACTGGATAGAGAGAGAGGTTCAGTGGAGAGATGGGAATCGGCCATCTTGTAAAGATGTGAGCCATGTGAGCTTGGCCATGTGGCCACCGAGGGCCTGCAACAACCCTCGGCTGGCCCAGGCTGGCAGCATGTGTGCTGAAAGCAGTTAAGGAGTTTGCAGATTTGAACTCCGT
>PVHY01027596.1:0-16016 GCA_004024945.1 Uropsilus gracilis
GCAGTAATATGAATGAAACAATGGTTAATAACTAGTGCTAGAAATCATGACTTAAGACCTGGAGGTGAAATGGACTTATATCCTATTCTACTCCATGAAGGGTACAACAAGAGAGATTTCATCTCTATATATCAAAGTACAAGGAGTTACAGTAAGATATAAACTGCACCCTGTGGTTTCTGATTGGATACAGGAGGGTTCTCGCTGAAAACACTACCAGTTCACCTGAAAGGCCTAACACCGCAGGAATTTGAATTAAACAAGTGTTAATAACAAGTGCTACAGTCATGAAGTAAGAGCTGGAGGTGAGATTGACTGGTATCATATTCTACTCCATGAAGTGTACAATATAGAGAGATTTCATCTCGAAACATCAAAGTACACAACAGTTAAGTAACATATAGACAGCTCCTTTGGAGTATATTTGGATTCAGGGAGGTTCTGACTGAAAATGCTGGAAGTTCACTTAATTGTGAAATATGCAGGAATTTCCATGAAGGAAGGTTAATAACATTGCTAGAAATCATGACTTAAGACCTGGAGTTGAGATGCAATTATATCCTATGCTACTTTATGAAATCTACAACATAGAGAGATTTCTTCTCTACACATCAAAGTACATAGAATTTACAGTAACATATAAACTGCTCCTTTGGAGTCTGATTGGAATCAGGAGCCTTCTCCATGAAAATGCTGGCAGTTTGCCTGAATGACCGAATCCACAGGAATTTGTATGAAACAAGATTTAACAAGAAGTGCTGATATCATGACTTAAGAGCTGGAGGTGACATGGATTTACATTCTATTCTACACCATGAAGTATACAACAAAGATAGATTTCAATCTAAACTTTTAAGTACAGAGAAGTTATAGTAAGATATATACTGCACCCTTTGGAGTCTCATTGGATTCAGGAATGTTCTCGATGAAAACACTGCCAGTTGACCTGAAAAGCCTTAATTGCAGGAATTTGAATGAAACAAGGGTTAATAAAAGTGCTACAAATCATTACTTAAGAGCTGGTGGTGAGATGGACTTATATCCTATTCTACTCCATGAACTGTAAAACATACAGAGATTTCATCTCTAAACATCAAAGTATGGAGTAGTTACAGAAAGATATAAACTGCTACTTTGGAATCTGTTTGGAATCAAGAGCGTTAAAGCTGACAACTCTGGCAGTTCACTTTTGCGGACGAAATCCGCAGGAATTTGAATGAAACAAGAGTTAAAAGTGCGAGAATTTATGACTTAGAAGCTGGAGGAGAGATGGACTTTCATGCTGTTCTACTCCATGAGTGTGTAGCACAGGGAATTTGCATCCATAAACATTTAAGTACAGAAAAGTTAGAGAAGATATAAATAGCTCCTTTGGAGTCTGTTTGGTCAGGAGTGTTCTGGCGGAAAATGCTGGAATTCACCCTAAAGTCCGACACATGCAGGAATTTGAATGAAACTAGGGTTAATAATAAGTGCTAGAAATCAAGATGTAAGACCTGGAGGTGAGATGGACTTATACTTTTCTACTATGAATGTATAACACAGGGATATTTCATCACTAAACGTCAGAGAAGTTACAGTAAGATATAAACTGCACACTTTGGAGTCTGTTTGGATTCAGCAGTGTTCTCTCTGAAACTGCTGCCAGTTGTCTTGAAATGCCTAAATCCACAGGAATTTGAATGAAACAAGTGTTAATAACAAGTCCCAGATATCATGATTTAAGAGCTGGAGGTGAGAAGGACTGGTCCTATTCTAAGTCAAGTTGTGTACAACATATAGTGATTTCTTCTCTAAACATCCAAGTACAGAAAATTAGTAAGATATAATCTGCCCCTTTGGAATCTGTTTGCAATCAGGAGCGGTCTTGCTGACAACTCTGGCAGTTCGCCTAAAGGGTCTAAATCTGCAGAATTTGAACTAAACAAGGGTTAATAACAAGTGCTAGAATTTATGACTTAGAAGCTGGAGGTGATGGAAATGTATCCTATTCTACTCCATGAAATGTACAACATAGGGAGATTTCATCCCTAAACATCTAAGTACAGAAAAGTTAAAGTAAGATATAAACAACTCCTTTTGAGTCTGTTTGGATTCAGGAGCATTCTTGCAGAAATTGCTCACAATTAACCTTAAAGGCTGAAATCCACAGGAATTTGAATGAAATAAGGATAATAGCAAGTGCTAGAAATCATGACTTAAGAGCTGGAGTTAAGATGGACTTATAACCTATTCTACTCCATGAAATGTGCAATATAGATAGAATTCATCTCTAAACATAAATGTACAGAGTAGTTACAGTAAGATATAAACCGCTCCATTGGAATCTTTTGGAATCAGGAGGATTCTCGCTGACAACTCTGGCAGTTCACCTTAAAAGCTGAAATATGCAAGAATTTGAATGAAAAATTATTAATAACTAGTCTCGAAATAATGACTAAAGAGCTGGAGGTGAGATGGACTTATATGCTATTCTACTCCATGATATGGACAATATAAAGAGATTTCATCACTAAACTAAAAAATACAGAAAAGCTAAGTAGACATAAACAGCTCCTCTGGATCTGTTTGGATTCAGGAGCGTTCTGGGTGAAATTGCTGGAAATTCACCCTAAAGGCCTACATGCAGGAATTTGAATGAAACAAGGGTTAATAACAAGTGCTAGAAATCATGACTTAAGAGCTGGAGGTGAATGAAATGGACATATATCCTATTCTATTCCATGAAGTGTACAACATAGAGAGATATCATCTCTAAACATCAAAATACAGAGATGATAAAGAAAGATATATACGGTACCCTGTGGAGTCTGATGGGATTCAGGAGCATTCTCCTTGAAAAGACTGCCAGTTGGCCTGTAAGGCCTAAGACAGCAAGAATTTGAATGAAAAAATGGTTAATAACAAGTGTGGAAATCAACTTAAGAGCTGAGGTGAGATGGATCATATCTTATTCTACTCCATGAAGTATACAACATAGAGAGATTCATCTCTAAAATCAAAGTACAAAAATGTTAAGTAGGATATAAACAGCTCCTTTTCAATCTGTTTGGATTCAGGAGTGTTCTTGCTGAAAACCATGGAAGTTCACCTAAAAGTCCGAAATCAGCATTAATTTGAATGAAACAGGCGTTAATAACAAGTGCTAGAATTTAACTTAGAATCTGGTGGAGAGATGGACTTATTCCCTACTATACTGCATTAAGTGTACAACATAAGGAAATTTCATCCGTAAACACCTATGTACAGAAAAGTTAAGTAAGATATAAACAGCTCATTTTGAGTCTTTTTGGATTCAGGAGAGCCTTCCCTAAAATGCTGGCAATTCGCCTTAAAGGCCGAAATCCTCAGGAATTGGAATTAAAAAATGTTTAATAACAAGTGCTAGAAATCATGACTTAAGACCTGGGGTTGAGATGAACTAGTATCCTATTCTACTCCATGAAGTGTACCATATAGAGAGATTTCATCTCCAAGCATCAAAGTACAGAGAAGTTAGAGCAAGATATAAACTGCACCCTATTAGCCATCTGTATCTCCTCTTTGCTGGTGTCTTTTTAGTGTTCTCCCCATTTTTTTGATTTTTTTTCTTTATTTTGTTGAGCTGTAGGAGCTCTTTGTGGATCTTTATTATCAGAATCTTGTCACTTGTCTGGAGGGCAAAAATTTTCTCCCAGTTGGTTGGGTTTCTTTTTGTTTTGCTTATTGTCACATTTGCTGAACAGAAACTTTTTAGTTTATAGTTTATATAGTCCCAGCTGTTAGTATTTTCCTTTATTTTTCTGCCAGCCATAGTTATTTCCCCAAATGGATTTCTGAGGTGAAATTCATGAAGGGTTTTGCCCAGGTTTTCTTCTATGTATTTTATGGTTGCTGTCCTCATTTTCCGATTCGTATCCATTTTGAGTTAATTATTGTACAGGGTGTGAGGGTGTTATCCTGGTCCATTATTTTTACAAGTTTTGGTCCTGTTTTTAATAGGCTTATGAAAAAATGCTCCACATCACTAGTTATCAGGAAATGCAAATTAAACCCACACTGAGATACCATCTTATATCAATAAGAATGGCTTACAAAAATAAAACAGACAGAACAAACATTGGCACGGATGTGGAGAAAAAGGAACTCTCTTACACTGCTGGTGGGAGTCCAAACTGGTCAACCACTATGGAAGACTGTGTGGAGAACCCTCAAACAATTGAAAGTGGACTTACCATTCGATCCAGCAATCCCACTACTAGGAATCTACCCAGAGGATATGAAGACATTAATTCAAAAGGACACATGTACACGCATGTTCATTGCAGCCCTTTTTACACTTTCAAAGAATTGGAAACAAACCACATGCCCCAAAACAGATGATTGGCTAAAAAATGTGGTAAATATACACAATAGAATACTACGCATCCATCAAGGAGGACAAACACATGTCATTTGCAGCAACCTGGATGGAACTAGAAAGACTTATATTAGCAGAAATAAGTCAAAAAGAAAAAGAGAAGTAGAGTATGGTCTCACTTATGTGATGGATATAGGGAAAAACAAACAAGAAAAAATGAAAGCAACCAAAGGGAGTGAACCATGGAGTCAGAGAGGAAGAGGGAAAAAAGGTGGGGGAGGTGAAGAGCACAAAATATTAGGATAGTTAACAAATATTAGTGAAGTGGGAAAGCCCCTGGGTTGAAAAACAAAACAAAACAAAAAAAACCCACACGCACATTTACCAAATACCGGAAGAGAACAATGGATCAAACATGCAACAACAGCTGAACATCAACTTAACAAACCAACAAATTGCAGAAAAATAGGAGATGGAGTGACAGGAGGGGGGATACATAGGGGTCATATGGAGGGAGGAGGAGGGATCAATTAATGCACAATTGTGACAAATCTTAAAATGAATTAAAAAAAGAAAGATTAAAAAAACTGTGAAGACAAGTCAAAAACAACAACAACAACAAAAAGCTAACACCCAATTAAGTACACAAATTCAGGTGGGGGGTGAGGTGGGACAGAGGGGGAATAATCAGGGAGGCTGGTAGGGGTGAATACCGGGATTTACAAAGATGTGAAATTTATATTTAAATAAATTATTTGATGTTTAAAAAAAAAGCCATAAACTGCACCCTTAGGAATCTGATTGATTTCAGGAGTGTTCTCCTGAAAACAATGCCAGTTGGCCTGAAGGACTAATACCCAGGAATTTGAATGAAACAAGGGTTTTAACAAGTGCTAGAAATCATGACTTAAGAGTTGGAGGTGAGAGGGAATATATCCATTCTACTCCATGAAGTGTACAGCATAGAGAGATTTCATCCCTAAATATCAAAGAATAGAAAATATAAGTAATATATAAACAGTTTCTTTGGAGTCTGCTTGGGTTTAAGAGTGTTCTGGCTGAAAATGCTTGAAGATCACCAAAGGCCAACACATGCAGAAATTTGAATGAAACAAGGGTTAATAAGAAGTGATAGAAATCATGAAATAAGAGTTGGAGGTGAGATGGACTTATATCCGAATGTACTCCATGAAGTGTATGACATAGAGATTTCATCTCCAAACAAAAAAGAAAAATGAAGATACAGTAAGATATATACTCACCCTTTGTAGTCTGATTGGATTCAGGAGCATTCTCACTGAAAACACTGCCAGTTGTCCTGAAAGGCCTAAATCCACAGGAATTTGAATGAAAAAAGGGTTAATAACAAGTGCTAGAAATCATGGCTTAAGAGGTGGAGTTGAAATGAACTTATATCCTATTCTATTCCGGGAAGAGTATAGAGATTTCATCTCTAACCATCAAAGTACAGAGATATGAGAGCAAGATAAAAACTGCACCATATGGAGTCTTATTGGATTAAGAAGCATTCTCGCTCAAAATAGTGCCAGTTGGCCTGAAAGGCCTAAATCCCCAGGAATTTGAATGAAAAAAGGGTTAATAACAAGTGCTAGAAATCGTGACTTAAGAGCTGGAGGTGAGAAGTAATTATATCCTATTCTATTCCATGAAGTGTACAAAATAGGGAAATTTCACCCCCAAATATCTAAGTACAGAAACATTAAGAAAGATATAAACAGCTCTTTTTAAGTCTGTTTGTATTAAGGAGCATTCTCACTGAAAACACTAGCAATTCGCCTTAAAAGTCGAAATCCGCAGGAAATTGAATGAAACAAGGGTTAATAACAAATGCCTAAAATCATGATTTAAGACTGTAGGTGACATGGACTTATACACTATTCTCCTCCATGAAATGTACAACATTGAGAGATTTCATCTCTAAACATCAAAGTACAATGAAATTACAGTAAGATATAATCTGCTCCTTTGGAATCTGTTTGGAATCAGGGGCATTCTAGCTGACAACTCAGGTAGTTTGACTTATGGGCTGAAATCTGCAGGAATTTAATGAAACGAGGGTTAATGTTTACGGATGAAATTTCCCCTTGTACACTTTATGGAATAGATAGGATATAAGTCCATACATCTTCAGCTTCTAAGTCATACATTCTAGCACTTGTTATTAATCTTTGTTTCATTCAAATTCCTCCATCTTTTGGCCCTTAGGCGAACTGCCAGAGTTGTCAGCTTTAATGCTCCTGATTCCAAACAGATTCCATGGGAGCAGTTTATATCTTAGTGTAACTTCTCTGTACTTTGATGTTTAGTGATCAAATAGCTCTATGTACACTGCAAGGTGTACAATAGGATATCCATCTCATCTCCAGCTTAATCATGATTTTTAGTACTTGTCATTAACCATTGTTTCATTCATTCCTGCGGATTTTGGCTTTTAATGCGAATTGTGAGCGTTATCAGCGAAATATCCCTGAATCCAAACAGACTCAAAAGGAGCTATTTATAACTTATTTACCTTTTCTGTACTTAGATGTTTAGGGAAGAAATTTTCCTATTTTGCACACTTCATGGAATAGAATTAGGATATAAATCCATTCACGTACAGCTTCTAAGTCATACATTCTAACACTTGTTATTAACCTTTGTTTCATACAAAATCCTGTGGATTTTGAATTTTGTGGCGAATTGTCAGTGTTTTCAGCGAGATGCTCCTCAGTCCAAGCAGACTCAAAAGGGGCTGTTTTTATCTTACTTAACTTTTCTGTACTTAGATGTTTACGGATGAAATTTCCCTATGTTTTATACTTCATGAAATAGAATAGGGTTAACTCCATCTCACCTCCAGCTTCTATGTCATACATTCTAGCACTTGTTCTTAACCCTTGTTTCATTCAAATTCCTCTGGATTTCAGCCCTTAAGGAGAACTCCCAGAGTTGTCAGTGAGAATGGTCCCTACTCCAAATAGATTCCAAAGGACCAGTTTATATCTTACTGTAATGTCTCTGTACTTGTTGTTTTATAAGGAAATCTCTCTATATTGTTCACTTCATGGAGTACAATAGGTTAAGTCCATCTCACCTCTGGTCATGATATAAGCACTAGGTATTAACCATCGTTTCATTCAAATTCCTGTGGATTTAGGTCTTTCAGGCCAACTGGCTGTGTTTTCACTGAGACCGCTGTTGAATCCATTTAGAATCCAAAGGCTGCAGTTTATATCTTAGTGTAACATCTGTACTTTGATGTTTAGAAATGAAATCTCTCTGTATTGTACACTTCAGGGAATACAATAGGTAATAAGTCCATCTCACCCCAAGATCTAAAGATATGATTTATAGCACTAGTTTTTTCTCTTTTTTCATTCCAATACCTGCAGATTTCGACCTTAAGGTGAATTGCCAGCTTTTTAGGGAGAACACTCCTGCTTCCAAAAGATTCAAAATGAGCTGTTTATATCTTACTTAATATTTATGTACTTAGATGTCTACGGAAGAAATTTTCCTATGTTGTACACTTCATGGAGTAGAACATGATATAAGTCCATCTCACCACAGCTTCTAAGTCATATATTCTAGGACTAGTTAATAACCCTGGTTCATTCAAATTCCTGAGGATTTCAGCCCTCTTGGTGAACTGTCAGAGTTGTCAGCGAGACCCCTCCTGATTCCAGTTTCCAAAGGAGCAGTCTATATCTGATTGTAACTTCTCTGTACTTTGATGTTTAGAGATAAAATCTATCTATATTTTTCACTTCGGGGTAGAATACAATCGTTTCACCTGCAGCTCTTAATTCATGTTCTAGCACTTGTTATTAACCCTTGTTTCATTCAAATTATTGCGGATTTCAGCTTTTAACGTGAATTGCCAGCATTTTCAGTGAGAATGCTCATGATTCAAAACAAATTCCAAGGATCAGTCTATACCTTAATATAACTTATCTGTACTTTGATGTTTAGAGTTGAAATTTCTCTATATTGTACAGTTTGTGGAGTAGAATAGTATATAAGTCCACCTCACCTCCAGCTCTTAATTAAAGATTTCTAGCACTTGTTATTAACCCTTGTCTCATTCAAATTCCTGCTTAATTGGGACTTTCAGGCCAACTGGAAGTGTTTACAGCAAGAAACCACCTGAATGAAGTCAAGCAGATTACAAAGGGTGCAGTATATATCTTTCCATAATTCTGTGTACTTTGATGTTTATAGATGAAATCTCTCTATGTTTTACAATCATGGAGTACTACGGATATAATTCCATATCATCTCCAGCTCTTAAGTCATGATTTCTAGTATTGTTATTAACCCTTGTTTCATTCAAATTCCTCCATGTATCAGCCTGTATTGTGAATTTCCGGCCTTTTCAGCCAGAAATCTCCTGAACCCAAACAGACTCCAAAGCATCTGTTTATATCTTACTTAAATTCTCTGTACTTTGATTGTTAGAGATGAAATCTCTCTACTCTTCATAGAGTAGAATAGCATATAAGTCCACCTCACCTCCTGGTTTTAAGAAATGTTTTATAGCACTTGTTATTATCCCTTTTTTCATTCCAATTCCTGAGGATTTTGGTCCCTAAGGTGAATTGAGAGTGTTTTAGGGAGAATTTTTCTGAATCCAAAAAGTCTCAAAATGAGCTGTTTATATCTTACTTAAATTTTCTGTACATATATGTGTACAAATGAAATTTCCTTATGTTGAACACTTCCTGGAGTAGAATAAGATATAAGTCTATCTCACCACCAGCTTCTAAATCGTAAATTCTAGCACTTGTTATTAACCCTTGTTTCATTCAAATTCCTGTGGATTTAGGCCTTTCACGCCAACTAACAGTGTTTTCAGAGAGAACGCTTCTGAATACCATCAGACTCCAAAGTATGCACTATATATCTTACTGAATCTTCTCTGTTCTTTGAGGTTTAGAGATGAAATCTCTCTATGTTGTACACTTCATGGTGTAGGATAGGATATAAGTCCATCTCACCTCCAGCTCTTAAGTCATTATTTCTAGACTTGTATTAACCCTTGTTACATTTAAATTCCTGCATTTGTTTGCCTAGGGTGAACTTCCAGCATTTTCACTAGAATCCTGAATCCAAACAGACTACAAAGGAGTTTTTAATATCTTTTTTAACTTTTCAGAAATCAAGAGAGTTCTCCCAAAATATTGGCAATTCACCTTAAAGGCCGAAATCTGCAGGAACGAATGAAAAAAGGGTAAAAACAAGTGCTATCAATCCTGTTTTAAGAACTGTGGGTGAGATGGACTTATATCCTTATCTAATTCTTGAAGTGTACAATATAGAGAGATTTCATCTCTAAACATCAAAGTACAGAGATGTTACACTAAGATATAAACTACACCCTTTGGATACTGATTGGATCAGGATTCTTGGTGAAAAGAGGGCCAGTTGTCCTGAAATCTTAAATCTGCAGGAATTTGAATGAAACAAGGGTTAATAACAAGTGCTAGAATCATGACTTAATCTGGAGGTGAGATGGATTTACCCTATTGTACTCCACTAAGTGTACAATATAGAGAGATTTCATCACTAGACATCAAATTACAGAGAAATTACAGTAAATTATAAACTACTTGGAATCTGCTTGGAATCAGGAGTATTCTAGCTGACAAACAAGGTTAAGAACAAGTGCTAGAAATCATGACTTAAGAGCTGGAAGTGAGATGGACTTATAAACTATTCTGCTCCATGAAGTGTAAAACAGAGAGATTTCATCTATGATCATCAAAATACAGAGAAGTTACAGAAATTGTATACTCCACCCTTTGGAGTCTGATTGAATTTTGGAGGTTTCTCACTGAAAACTCTGCCAGTTGGCCTCAAAGGTCTAAATCAGCAGGAATTTGATGAAAAAATGGTTAATAACAAGTACTAGAAATAATGACTTAAGAGCTTGAGGTGAGATGGACTTATATCCTATTCTACTCCATGAAGCGGAACACATAGAGAGTTCATGTATAAATATCAAAGCACAGAGAATTTACAGAAAGGTATATACTGCACCCTTTGGAGTCGGTTTTAATTCAAGAGGTTCCCACTGAAAACAATGCCAGTTGAGCTGAGAGGCTGAAAACTGCAGGAATTGGAATGAAAACGGAAAATAACAAGTGCTATAAATCATATTAAGACCTGGGGGTGAGATGGACTTATATCCTATGCTACTTCATGAAGTATACAATATAGAGAGATTTCATCTCTAAACATCAAAGTACAGAGAAATTTCACTTAGATATAAACATCACCCTTTGGATTCTGATTGATTCAGTAGTATTCTTGCTGAAAACACTGCCAGTTGGCCTGAAAGACCAATATGTCCAGGAATTTGAATGAATCAAGAGTTAAGAACAAGTGCTAGAAATCATGACTTAAGAGCTGGAAGTGAGATGGACTTATAAACTATTCTGCTCCATGAAGTGTAAAAAATACGGAGGATACTTATATAAACATCAAAGTACAGAGAACATACAGATAGGTATATATTGCATCCATGGTGTCTGATTGATTCAGGAGCTTTCTTGCTGAAAGGACTGCAAATTGGTATTAAAAGCCTAAATCCACAGGAATTGAATGAAACTAGGGTTAATAACAAGTGCTAGATATCATGACTTGAGAACTGGAGTTGAGAAGGACTAACATTCTATTCTACTCCATGAAGTGTAAAACAGAGAGATTTCACTCTAACCATTAAAGTGCCGAAAGTTACAGTAAGATATAAACTGCTCCTTATGAATCTCCTTGGAATCAGGGGGATCTCGCTGACAAATGGCAGATCACCTTAATGGCCGAAATCCAGAGAAATTTTAATGAAAAAAAAAAGGGATAATAACAAGTGCTAGAATTTATGACTTAAAAGCTGGAGGTGAGATGGACGTATATCCTATTCTACTCAATGAAGTGTTCCACATAGGGAAAGTTATTCCGTAAACAACTAAGTACAGAAAAGTTAAATAAGATATAATCAACTCATTCTGAGTCGTTTTGGATTCAGGGGAACACTCCCTAACATGCTAGCAATTCACCTAAAGGCCAAAATCCAGAGGAATTGGAAGGAAAAAACGTATAATAGCAAGTGCTAAAAATCAAGTCTTAAGACCTGGGGTTTAGAAGGACTCATAACCTATTCTATTCCATGAAGTGTACAACATAGGGAAATTTCATCCCTAAACATAAGTACAGAAAAGTTACAGTAAGATATAACCTGCTCCTTTTGAATCTGTTTGGATTCAGCAGCATTCTCATTGAAAACATTTGCAATTTGCCTTAAAAACCAAAATCTGAAAAAATTTGAATGAAACAAGTGTTAATAACACGTGCAAGAAATCTTGACTTAAGAGCTGGAGGTGATATGGACATATATCCTATTCTACTCCATGAAGGGTAAACCATAGAGATTACATCATAAACATCAAAGTACAGGGAAGGTACAGAAAGTTATATATTGCACCCTTTGGAGTCTGATTGAATTCAGGAGGTTTCTTGTTGAAAACAATTCAAGTTGATCTTAAAGGCCTAAATCTGCAGTAATTGAATGAAACAAGGGTTAATAAGAAGTACTAGATGTATGACTAAGAAGCTGGAGATGAAATGGACTTATACCCTATTCTATTGCATGAAGTGTACAACATAGGGAAATTTCATCCCTAAACATCTAAGTTCTGAAAAGTTAAGTAAGATATAAACAGCTCCTTTGTAGTCTGTTTGGATTCAGGAACACTTTCGCTGAAAACGCTGGAAGTTCACCCTAAAGGCCAACACATGCAGGAATTTGAATGAAACAACGGTTAATAACAAGTGGTAGAAATCATGGTTTAAAAGCTGGCGGTTATATGGACTATATCCTATTCTACTCCATGAAGTGTAATACCTAGGCAGTTCATCTATAAACATCAAAGTACAGAGAAGTTACAGAAATATATATACTGCACCCTTTGAATTCGGATTGAATTCATGAGATCCTCTGTGAAAACAACTCCAGTTTCTCTGAAAGACCGAACTCTGCAGGAATTGGAATAAAAAAGGGATAATCACAAGTGCTACAAATCATGTCTTAAGAAGTCGGGGTGAGATGGACTTATATCTAATTCTACTCAATGAAGTGTTCAATATAGAGAGAATTCATCTCTAAACATCAAAGTACAGAGAAGTTACAGAAATATATATACTGCACCCCTTGAGTCTGATTGGATTCAGGAGCATTCTGCTGAAGACACTTGCAATTTGCCTTAAAGTTGCAATTTGCAACTTGCCAAATCCGCAAGAATTTGAATGAAAAAAGGGTTAATAACAAGTGCTAGAAAACATGACATGTAACCTGGTGGTGCAATGGATTTGTATCCTATTCTACTCTATGTAGTATACACTATAAAGAGATTTCATCTCTAAAACTCAAAGTACAGAGAAGCGAATGTAAGGAAAAAATGCACCCTTTTGATCATGTTGGATTCAGGAGAGTTCTCTCTCAAAACAGTGCCAGTTGTCCTGAAAGGCCTTAATCCGCAGGAATTTGAATGAAACAAGTTAAATAACAAGTGATAGAATTTCTAACTTAAAATCTGCAGGTGAGATGGACTTTTATCCTATTCTATCCATGAAGTGTACAACGGAGGGATCTCAGCCTTAACAGCTGAAATCCGCAGGAATTGTAATGAGAAAAGGGATAAAAAACAAGTGCAATAAATCAACCTCTTAAGACCTGGGGGTGAGATGGACTTAATCCTTTCTATTCCTTGTAGTGTACAATATAGAGAGATTTCATATCTAGACATTGAATTGTAGAGTAGCTACACTTAGATATAAACAACACCCTTTGGATTCTGATTGAATCAGGAGCATTCTCAGGAAAACACTTCCTGTTGGCCTGAAAGTTCAAAATCCACAGGAATTTGAATGAAACAAGAGTTAATAACAAGTTCTAGACATCATGACCTAAGAGCTGGAGGTGAGATGACTTATATCCTATTCTACTCCATGAAGTGTACAACATAGAGAGATTTCATCTCTAAGCATAAAAGTACAGAGTAGTTACAGTAAGATATAAACTGCTCCTCTGGAATCGGTTTGGAATCAGGAACATTCTCGCTGAAAACGCTGGCAATTTGCCTTAAAAGCCGAATCTGCAGGAATATGAATGAAGCAAGGGTTAATAACAAGTGCTAGAAGTCATGACTTAAGAGCTGAGGAGAGATGGACTTATATCCTATTCTACTCCTTGAATTGTACAATATAGAGAGATTTCATCTCTAAACATCAAAGTACAGAGAAGTTACACTTAGATATAAGCTGCACCCTTTGGATTCTGATTGATTCAGGAGCATACTCGGTGAAAACACTGCCTATTTGCCTGAAAGACCAAAATCCGCAGGAATTTGAATGAAACAAGAGTTAATCACAAGTGCTAGAGATCATCATTTAAGAGCAGGAGGTGAAATGGTCGTATATCCTATTCTACTACATGAATTGTAAAATATAGAGAGATTTCACCTCTAAACATCAAAATACAGAGAAGTTACAGTAAGATATAAAATGCTCCTTTGGAGACTGTTTGGAATCAGGAGCATTTTCGCTGAAAAAACCTGGCAATTCACCTTAAAAGCCGAAATCCTCAGGAATTTGAATGAAAAAAGGGTTATTAACAAGTGTTAAAATCATGATTTCAGTTGGAGGTGAGATGGACTTACACTATTGTACTCCATGAAGTGTACTACATAGAGAGATTACATCTCTAAACATCAAAGTACAGAGAACTTACAGTAACATATATATTGCTCCTTTGGAATCTGTTTGGAATCAGGAGCATTCTTTTGACAACTCTGGAAGTGCGCCTTAAGGGTCAAAATCCACAGGAATCTGAATGAAACAAGGGTTAATAACAAGTGATAGAATTTATGACTTAGATGCTGGAGGTGAGATGGACATTTATCATATTCTACACCATGAAGTGTACAATAGAGGGAAATTTCATCCTTAAACATCTAAGTACACAAAAGTTAACTAAATGTAAACAGCTCCTTTTGAGTCTGTTTGGATAAAGGAGCATTCTTGCTGAAATCCTTGGCAATTCTCCTTAAGGTCGGAAATCCGCAGGAATTTGAATGAAGTAATGGTTAATAACAAGTACTAGAAATCCTGACTTAAGAGCTGGAGGTAAGATGGACATATATCCTATTCTATTCCATGAGTGTAAAACATGGAGAGATTTCAGGTCTAAACATCAAAGTCAGTAAGATATAAACTGCTCCTTTGGAATCTGTATGGAATCAGTAGCATTCTCACTGAGAACTCTTGCATTTCGCCTTAAGGGTAGATATCCTCAGGAATTTGAATGAAACAAGGTTTAACAACCAAGTGCTAGAATTTATGACTTAGAAGCTGGTGGTGTAATGGCTTATATCCTATTCTACTCCATGAAGTCTATAACATAGGTAAATGTCATCTGTAAACATTTAAGTACAGAAGAGTTAAGTAAGATATAAACAGCTCATTGTGAGACTTTCTGGATTCATGAGAGTACTCCCTAAAAATCTTGCAATTCACCTTAAAGGCCGAAATCTGCAGGAATTGGAATGAAAAAAGGGTTAATAACTACCCTATAAATCAGGGGTTGAGATGGACTTATATCCTACTCTACTCTTTGAAATGTACAATATAGAGAGATTTCATCTCTAAACATCAAAGTACAGAGAAGTTACACTAAGATATAAACTGCACCCTTTGGATACTGATTGGATATAGGAGTGGTCTCGGTGAAAACGCAGTCAGTTGGCGTTAAAGACCTAATACACAGGAATTTGAAGGAAACAAGGGTTAATAGCAAGTGCTAAAATCATGACTTAAACTGGAGTGATATGGACTTACCCTATTGTTATCCATGAAGTATACAACATAGAGAGATTTCATCTCTAAACATCAACGTACTCAGAAGGTACAGTAATATATAAAATGCTCCTTTGTAATCTGTTTGGAATCAGGAGCATTCTCGCTGACAACTCTGGCAGTTCACCTTAAGGGTCGATATCCGCAGGAATCTGAATGAAACAAGGGTTAATAACAAGTGTTAGAATTTATGACTTAAGAAGCTGGAGGTGAGATGGACATTTATCTATTCTACTCCATGAAGTGTGCAACAGAGGGAACTTTCATCCCTAAACATCTAAGAAAAGAAATGTAAAGTAAGATATAAACAGTTCCTTTTAAAAAAATTTTTATTTTTTATTGATTTGTCACAGTTGTGCATTAATTGATTTCTCCTCCTTCCTCCATATCCCCCATATGTATCCCCCCTTCAGTCACTCCTTCTCCCAAATTGTCGGTCGGTTAAGTTGGTGTTCAGTTGTTGGTTGTTTGGCCTGTTGTTCACCTCACCCGCCTTCTTCCCCCTCCCCTCTCTCATTCCATCGTTCAGTCCCATTGGTTGTTTTCATTTTTTCTTATTTGTTTGTTTGCTTTTACCTATATCCATCATATAAGTGAGACCATCCTGTACTTCTCTTTTTCTTTTTGACTTATTTCTGCCAATATGAGTCCCTCTAGTTCCATCCAGGTTGCTGCAAATGACATGTGTTTGTCCTCCTTGATGGATGCATAGTATACCACATTTTTTTAGCCATTCATCTGTTTGGGGGCATTTTGTTTGTTTCCA
>PVHY01027597.1:0-16108 GCA_004024945.1 Uropsilus gracilis
TTCATCCTGGGTTTAGTTGTCATATTTTCTTAGGTTTCTCTTGGTTGCGACAATTTTTTGAATTCTTGTTTTAATGACCTTGACGGTTTTGAGATGAACTGATCAGGCTTTTTGCAGAATATCCCACAATTTGGATCTGTCTGATGTTTTCCTCATGATTAGATTTGAGCTAGTTGTTTTTGAAAGAAGAACAGGAGGAAGTGCCACTTTCATCACGTCATACCAACGGTACATTCTGTCCACGTAACTTATCCCTGTTGATGCTGACCTTGATCATCTGGCTGAGGTCACCTCTGTCATTTTCTCCACTCTAAAGCTTTTCTTTATTTCCCTTTTTGTACTATTCTCTTTGGAAGGAAGTCACTATGCACAATCCATGATACAGGAGTTGAGTTATGCTTCATCTCCTTGAAGTCAGATCATCCATGTAATTTATTCAGAATTCTGTGTAGATTTGTCTGTTCTTGCCCATTTATGTAATTCATCACGTATCAGTATACTCATGGGTATTTTTTCATATTTTGGGTTATAATCCAAAGCTACTTTGCTTATTTTCTTGCTCAAATGGTTCCATTTGACCTTTTGGAACTCTTTTCTGTTGGTTCATGTGTCTCTTTACCTTGCCTCCATCACTCTGTGTATGTGTGGAGTGTGTATGTGCATGTGCACACAATTGTATGCTGTGGTATTTTGCTCCCTGCCCTAATCTGAGACTCAGCCATTTCTCTAAGTGCTCTAGTTCCTTTTATTGGAGAATGGGATCATAAATCAGTATTTGGATTACTTCTCTTCCCTTCTATTTAAAATGAATATATTTACTGTTTTTTTTTTTTTTATTCTAAGATTTCTTCAATCCTCTTTTTCTTCACTTAGCACTGGTGTCTCTTCAAGTAATAATAATAATGCCTTATGTTTTTATTTATTTTTTTTATTTTGTAATTGTCATGTGATATTGGTCATGTTTGTCATGTTATGCCTGTTGGGTATGGCCTTCTCTTCCATAATGTGCCCCTATCCCCCCACCCTACTCATGTTTTGCCCATCCCCCCTCCAATCACTGCAGCTCCTCACACTAGGATCTCCAGGAGTAACTGAGGCGGGTAGTTAGGCCTAGCACATCAGGAAACTCTTGTAGAGCAAGTGCATGGTGTGTTTCTCCAGGCTCCTTTCTGTTCAGTCACGTGGTGCTGCTTGTATGCCATGCAGTTCTGGTTCTTGGATTGGGAACCCAACTTCCAGCCACTGGCAGTGGAGACATTCCCTGCTGGAGACTGCCGGGAATGGTTGGTATTTGGTCCAGCTCATCTCCTCTCTCATGTTAACAGTTCTGCCATGGGGCCAAAGCCATATCTCTGTGGCTAATAATGCTTTATGTTTTTATAAGAATTCATTCTGAATTGACTGATTTTTCCTACTATGAAAGGATTCATTATAACACATCATCCTAAAACTTAAAACCTGTGACTTCTGTCCTTGGATTTCTGGTATTCTGAAATGTCTATAGTATGTGAGCATACATCCTGGAGGACTAAGCAGCAGGGCCTTAGATTCAGTCTTGGAAATTACTTTTCTTGATTTGGGGGCCAGCAATTCCCATACGTATCTCTTTGCAGAAATTTGAGAATCCAAAGGGTATTGCTTCTTTACCTAACATCTCACCAATATAAATTAAAATATTATTTAAATAAAGAGCATAAAGAGTTTGAATAAGGAACAACAGTTGTGTAGTTCCATGGTTGTCTTATGCCTGGTACTTAATGTTGAATCCCAGATTTGTTTTGCAAGTGCAAGCTCACTTTTAAAATTAACTTTGTGAGCCAGGCGTGGTAGTGCGCCCCTGTAGTCCAAGCGCTGGGAGGCAAGAGACCTGGGATCGCTTGCATTCTCGGGTTTGAGATTACCCCAGGCAACATAGTGAGACTTGGTCTCGAAAAAGCACCTGGGTGGCCCACACCTGTAATTCCAGATACCTGGGAGGCTCAGGCTGGGGATCACTTGAGTCTGTGGAATCCAGACAACCCTGGGCAACATAGTGAGACCTAGTCTTAAATTTAAAAAATTAACTTTGCATTATGCTGTGAAGCCATAATTCCAAAAATGAAATCGTGGTGAGACAGCAGCAGAATATTCGGAGGCTAATCTCATGGTCTCCTTCCATTACAGGTCTGACCGAAACAGCAGTTTTCAGTTGTGAGGCTCACAATGACAAAGGGCTGACGGTGTCCAGGGGTGTGCAGGTCAACATCAAAGGTAAGTGTCGAAGCCAGGCCTGGTGCATGTGTTCTGGGAGCTGGTGGGGAGATGCAGCCTGAACTCAGCAGCCAGCTGCCTGGGTTTGAGCCTTGGCTTCCCCACTGACTTTCTTTGTGACCTTGGGCAAGTCCTAAACCTCTTTTGGCGTCTGTTCTCTCTGTAAAGTGAGGATCATTGTAGAACCTACCAAACCTTGACGTTTACATGAGATAAAGAAAATATAGACACACAGAGGGACTGGCACATGTCTTTGGTGATCATCATGTAGTTTAGTTCTGTTGAGTCTTAGAAGAAAAGAAATGTGGCCAGGTGTGGTGGCGTGCGCCTTTAATCCCAACATTGGGAAGCTGAGGCTAGGAATCACTTGAGTCTGCAAGCTTGAGACTACCCCAGGCAACATAGCGAGACCTAGTCTCAAAAAAACAGCTGGGTGTGGTGACGCGCACCTGTAATCCCAGCCTTGGAAAGCTGAGGCCAGGGATCACTTGAATCCATGGGATTGACACTACCCCAGCAATATAGTGAGACTTAGTCTCAAAAAGATAAAAAAAAAAAAAAAAAAAAAGAGGTATGAAAGGGAAGAGCAGGTCAGAGACAGGTCTCATGCCCCATGCCACTTACATTTAATCCCCCTCTCCTTGCTTTCTCTGAAGTGGGTGTAACATCCTGGAAGCATGTATTTGAAGGTTACCCAGGCAAATGGAGATATTCTTCTATGGGATCAAAAGTATTTAAATCTGAAAATTAAAAGGAAAACCTTAAAGGAAATATTATCTTTTTACTTTCTTTTCAAATCACCTTCTTTTTCATCTCTCATAAATTCAAACAAATTTTGTACTTTGGTATTCTTAATTCAGATACTGCGAGGCAAATGTCAAACTATACTCCTTATTGTCTTATTTTTTGTGAAATATCACCAGGGACAAAGCAGGAGATATCCAATAATCAGCTAAAGATAGGGGTCTCAATAGTGCCCAGTTTATGCTTTGGAAAGGTGCTGATATTTATAGTTTCAGCAAATCAACTAGATGAAGGATATGAAAGGACACTTTTTAAAAGTTCATTGAAAAATAATGAGTAAGTGAAAAGTTATTACTGGAGGAATTATATAACTTCCTTCCTTTATTACTAATCCCATTATTACTATTTTCAAAAGAAATGCTGGGAATTCCATGAATTTATGAGTGGGTGTAAATTTAAAAATAATTTCCATAAAGTATAAACTCAAAATATAAAAATATACAAATGTACTTCTTTAATTTTGTGCTTCACAAAGGATCTCAGGTAAGATTTTTTAAAAAATAAATCCTTTTTCTAAAATGCGTGGTGGCTTTCACCTTATTTCAAGCAATCAGACCCATTTCTTCTAATCTGTTATCAACTGGAGTATATGTGACCAAATTTTGATATTGAAAGGCAAATATTTTAGGATTATTCTACAAATAAGCTCTCTAGAGAACTGAGTCAAACAAAATGCTGATTATTTCATATTCACCAAACTGTGTGTCTCCTAGTAAAACTGAAACTCCTAAACATGGTACCCAATGGACACTTAGTATGGTCCTGCCCCTCCTGCCACTGCCCATGCTGTCACCCCCTGACCCACCACCACAACCTCATGTGTTACCACATTTAATCCTTCTTGCAGCCCAACAGAACAGTGCTATTGCACCCCATTAATAGAAGAGGGAAGTGGTTTTGGAGTGGCCACTAACTATGACTGGTGCCATAGAGCCTTTCAAGAGAGAATGAGTCCCATTGGTACTCAAACCAATCTGCTTGCTGCCCCTTCCCCCAACCAAATTCCAGTGTTGTGTTGAGGGACACAAGTTATAGGGATCAGACAGATCGGAGTTTATCTTCTTTCTCTGATAGGGTTATAATAATGATTAAATGAAGTTCATAAAATACTGGCACATTGTAAGCAAACAAAAATAATAGTCAGGGGCCAGACACAGTGGCGCCTTTAATCCCAGCCTAAGACAGGAAGCTGAGACTGAGAATAACTTGAGTCTGCGGGTTCGAGACCTACCCGGGGCAACATAGCGAGACCTAGTCTCAAAAAAATAGCTGGGCGTGGTGGTGTGCGCCTATAATCCCAGCTACCTGGGAGGCTGAGACTGGGGATCACTTGAGTCCAAGGTACCATGGCAATGAGAGCCAGCGGTTCCCTGGGCAACATAGTGAGACCTTGTCTTAAAAAAAAAAAAATCTATCTATCTATCTATCTATCTATCTATCTATCTATCTATCTATCTATCTATCTATGTACTGAGAATTAAATTTAACATCAGAAAATAAGATTCTCTAAACCTTCAGATCTTAGATTCTGATTGCAATACCTACCCTCATCCCATATGTAGCCAAGGTCATCACACACTCATTATGGTATCCCCCCACATCCCTGAAGCCGATTCAACTGGTTATTTTGCTTGAACTGACTCTTCTGTTTCCTTAACTTGAAATACTGTGTGTACACATGTGTGTGTTTTCTCCCTGACACCACACTATTCTCCACCTAAAGCACTTTTGCTTAATCTGTATCTCCACCATTCGGCCTAGAGCTCCATCAGGACAGGACCAAGACTCTCTCCCCTCATTTGGGACACTAGCACAAAGCAGGTGCCTGCAGGCAGTAGTGTTGTAAACTGGAGCTCAGCATATGAGAGGCATGTCTCTGCATCCCTTTTCAGCTAAATTCTCACTTCATCAGTGGGCAGGAAAGTAGGTCTGTGTTCCATACCTCAGACCCAGGGAGGGCTCTGCGATCACTGGATACATAAGGTGGTTCCTCTTTAAAATTTGTGTTTAGTTTACCTACTCTAGGAAATGGAAACAGGCTTGGAATTAATATGTGTGTTTGGTAGCTGTGGCTTCCTGTAGTTTATAACTGTGTATATGTCTTTATTTTCACAGTAATCCCATCCCCACCGGTTGAAGTCAGTGTTTTCAACACTACAGCACACAGCATCCTAATTTCCTGGGTTCCAGGTTTTGATGGATACTCCCCATTCAAGAATTGCAGTGTTCAGGTAAACGTTCAGGGTGAAGAGAGAAGTAGTATTCAGTGCTCTCTGGGCCCAACCTGGTTTTTCCACCTCCTGAGGTGGAAACATTCAGCACTGAGAACATTCAGCATCTCTATTTAGACCCCTTTAATTTCCTCCCTGCTTGGTGCCCAAATGCAAATACCTGCTGATGGTGCACTCCTCCAAGATGCTGCCTCTCTCCTGTGCAAAGTCCAAGTTAGAACATCTAAGACCAGGAAAAGTTAATTCTTAATCTACAAAAACACATCTCTAAATTGGAACTGTCTTGTGACCAGGAATTTGGGAAGCCTGTCTGTCTCCTTCTGGGCTAGTGACCATGATGGAAAAATAGGCAAGATGGAGATGTGTATCTTTGACTTTGAAAGTAGCACCTTTGCCCATGGCTCCCAGGGAGACCTGGAGTTTTTACAAAGCCTTGCAGTCTGTCCCATACTTAATAACTAACTAAAAGTGTCATCAAACACTGCAATAGGAAATAAAGACTAGCCATTCTAAATGTTGTCATAATGTAAGTTCTTCTCTGAGTATTCATTTCATGAAATGGAAAGGCTAGCAATAACACTCCTCATTAATGAATGCCCACATTTGCTGACACCATTTTACTTAAAACTCATAGCAGTACTGCAGGCTCAAAACATGCAGCCGTGAGAGGTGCAACCAGAATTCAAGTCCAGTAATCTTGCTTAGGCCCATCTGCTTTTCCATGTCTCAGGAGGGCCCTTATATATGGAAGCAAATAGTTAAACCCTGGATTATATGTTAAAGACATGAATGCATTCTGCCCTGCATTCTAGCATGCAATTTCTGGAGTGAGACTTAAGTTTCATAAGTGTCAGTCTTATTAGTTAAAAACATGTTAACCTAACTCAGGACAGTCATGCCAACTCAACTGAAAGAAGTGAATTCCGAAGAATTTTATGTGTTGACAACTAGATGTTTTTAATACCAAATAGAAGTGGTTTCTCTGCCTATTGCCTCCTACTCTTGTCTAACAGCTGTTCCTTATCTGAAGAGTAAAACATGTATTATCCCTTAAATAGCATCCACCCTGAACTTACCCTGTTCCGCCTTGTTTCATTCTTGCCCAACTTTATTTGTGAACATCCTGGTACTGGTAAGTATTAGAAATTCTAATTGTAGCTACAATTCCTCAATGGGTCATGATTTTAAAAACAAAACAAAAACCAAAACAGCTTTTTGAGAGACATTTCATATGATAATATTCATTCATTTAAAGCATCCTATTCAGTGGCTTTTAAGTGGAGTTGTGCAACCCTCACCACTGTATAACTGTGTCTATATTTGTGAAGATATGGGCCTGTCATTTTCTTGTGTCAGCTTTTTTTGCTTCTGGTATCAGGATGATACTGCTCTTATAGGATGTATTGGGAAGTATTCCTTCCTCTTCTGTTTCTTGGAAGAATTTGTGAAAGATTGATGACAATTCTTTAAATTTTCACAAGCATTCACCAGCAAAAACATCTACTTTTTAACTTTTCTTTGTAGGAAGTTTTTTGAATACTAGTTCAGTGTTTTTACTTGGTATATCTCTATTCAGATTTTCTATTTCTTCTTGAGTTAGGTTTTTTTTGTTTTTTTTTTTTTGAGACAAGGTCTTGCTGTTTTTGCCCGTGGAACCACAGGCTCTCGTTGCCCGGGTTACCACGGACTCAAGCAATCCCCAGCCTCAGCTTCCCAGGTAGCTGGGATGACAGGCGCGCACCACCACGCCCAGCTATTTTTTGGAACTAGGTCTCGCTACGGGCCCCAGGCGGGACTCGAACCGCGATCCCTAAGCCCCGGCCGCTTCATAGGCTGAAGCTTACAAGCACGAGCCACCGTGCCCGGCTTTGAGTTAGTTTTAATAGTTTGTGTGTTTCTGGAATTTGTGTATATCCTCCTATCTAACTTTGTTGGAATAAAATTGCTCATAATACTCCATTATAGCTTCTTTTCCCTTTGAGATTAGTACTAATGTCACCACTTTCATTTTTTATTTTAATCATTTGTGTCTTCTGTAATGTTTTTCTTAGTTCAGTTGAAGATTCATGATTTTATTGATCATTTTGAAGAAAGAACCTTAGAACTAGATGTGGTGGCATGTGCCTCTAATTCCAGCTACTTGGGAGGCAGAAGCTAGGGTTCACTTGAATCCATGGGTTCAAGACTATCCCAGGCAACATAGAAAGACCTACTCTCAAAAAAAAGAACCTTAGGCTTTATGATTTTTGTGTGTGTTCTTTCACTATTGCATTCACTTCTGCCATAGTTTTTATTTCTTTTGTTTGCTTAGTTTTTATTTCTTCTGTTTCCTTAAGGTAGAATGTTCGTTATTTGATTTGAAATTTCTTCTTTCTTAATACAGGCACTTATACCAAATATCTTCTTTATGATTTCTTTTTTGTACAGTTGATTATATAGCAGTGTATTGTTAACTTTCATATAGTTATGTATTTCTCAAATTTTATTACTTATTGATATCTAATATTATCCCATTGTGTTTGGAGAATATTGTTAATTTAGTTTTATATCCTCTTCTAACCTAATATATGTTGTATCATGGAGAATATTTCCTGTGCATTGAAGGACACAAAGGTGTTTTTGGATATGATTGGGTAGATGTTTTTTCAATTATATATATACATATATATACATATATATACATATAAAACACCATATAATGCCTATATATATGTATATAAAACATCTTTGCCTTCCCCGAGGTTCTCCCATCACCTTGTCACCTGTGAACCATCTTTATCTCTTGTACCTTCTCCCCACCCTGATTTTACCCTCCACCTCTTGGGTAGATTTTTATAGTTCTGAAGATTGAGTGGTTTATAATTCTTGTTCACTTCTTTTATTTCCTTGTTAGTCTTCTGTCTACAGATTCTATTTATTAAAAGTGGAGAATTAAAGTATCAACTGTTCTTCTTGAATTGTTTGTTTCTCACTTCAAGTCTATCAAATTTTGCTTTACTTATTTCAAGACAATTGCTAAGAACAACTAGGGCTTGTTTCCCTATATATGGGCATAAATGAAAAATGGGTCAGCCCTTTCAAAAATTTGCTAGGTTGCTAAGTTGTTTGAAGAGTCCAGGAAGAAATGAATCCTCCCTCCTCCCCTTGAAGATAATTAACTTAAGAGAAATTGAGGAAGAGTACTCCCCCCACCCTACAAAGTTGATCTCAGGGTAGATGTGAGGTGAGGTGATTTAGATATAAGTAGGGTGGTTTGGTAAGTCTCAGAATACCAGGTTGCCCAAAAGGTAAAGGTGACTGCATATAAGCTTTCCCAGCCTTCTCTCCTCCTTGGTGGATGGCTATTGCTAATGTAAAAAGTTATCCTGAGATTGATAAAATATGGTTTTATAGCAGACAAAACCTTTCTTTGCCCCCCCCCCAGATACCTTAAACTCCCTTCACTTGTTCTCCTTTTCACCTTGGCTAAGGTTATGATTTAGCAAATTAGAGTAGTTGTATGTTTTTTTTTTTTCCTGAAATTCAAGTATAATTGGGTGTTCTTTGTTTTTTCCTGACAGCTTTAGTGGGGTTAGTCAGGACTAACTCCACAAGTTATACTTCTGTATCTGTTCATTAACTGTATTCCCCATTTCCGAAGGGGCTACTAAAGGTTTATTGGGATTAAGAAAGGCAAACACCCAGTTCATTACAATTTTAAACTCTGACTGGGTAACAAATGAATTCTTTGAAGGAGATTCAGATCTCTGCACTAGTAGGGCACACCCTCTCATTTCCTTTCTGCACCCATTTTTGGGCTACACACTCCATTTCTATTTTTAACTCTCCCACTTACTTCTTGCCACTTCATACCTTTTTTTTCCCCTATGACCCACTGTGAAATACTGTTTTAGAAACCCCATCTTTTTCCAGGAACATGCACTGAAAGAGTCTCTACTGCTACAAGATTCCACATTGCTCCGGAAATGAGATGGGGGTGGAGAGCAAAATGTTTCCTTGACTTTAGATCCAGAGGTTGGTCACCAGGAAGTAGGTGCATACTAAAGAAACAAAAAGTAATATCTGCCAACAACTCTCTTTTTCCCTCAGGGTCCCTCCTCCCCCCAGCAGAAAAGCACAATTTTCATTTTTCCCCTGGTGGCTCCTCAAGGCAGTAGATGATTTTTGTCCCCGGTGTGGTCTGCTAGTTCTGACAACTGAAACAGTCTTAACATCACCCCCCATATCCACTTGGGGGGCTGGAAATTCCAAACTATTTGTGGCCCCTTGGCCTAAATTTCAAACACATCTTTCCTGATATAACATTGTCTTTCCACACCCCATAATTACAAGCCCATTATTATCAGGGATACTTTTTATGGGTTTAAGACTTTTTTCCCCAAATTGATTTTGGTTGCTTTTTTATTATTCAATACTGTTAATCATTTCTGATTTTATAAGTACTACATAATGCAGTAAATTTTAAAGACGTAGTGGAAAAAAAGGAAAACAACTCTCATTTGTCCCCGTTCCCAGATAGGAGGTATGCTTAAGGAAAAAGCATGTTTGAAGCAGGACTAGATTTTTGTTTGCAGTTCCCTTCTCTTGACTGTGCATACAAGGGAATCTGAAAACCTGATGGAATTTTTGGATGAAAGAATGAGAATAACTCAGAGGAAAACACTGATATATTTTATTTATTTATTTTTTTAATTGAGTTTTTATTTAGAAAAAGAAATTATTTTAATTTATTTCTACCTTATTTAATAAATCTAGGGCCATCTGCTTTGCATTAGTAATAGGGTTTTTTTTTTTCATTTATATAATCACTTTTTATTCATTGTTAAGAAAATAATAAAAATGAAGGCATCGTGACATCAGTAGTCTTCTAAATATTTGAACATAAACTTAAAATACAATATACTGTTTTATACTATGCACTTATTGATGTCTTTTTGTGGCCCCTAAGAACACTGATATATTTTAAAGAGATTTGGGGAACTTTGGTCTTTTTTTATATCTTCCAGAAAAAAAAAGTTATGAATCTACATTATGTGTTTGCTTTTAAATTTATATTGACATGGAAGTGGAAGGTAAAAATAAAGGACATGTTGGCCAGGCACAGTGGCTCGTGCCTGTAACCTTCAGCCTATGAAGCAGCCGGGGCCAGGGATCACGGTTTGATTCCCACCTGGGGCCCGTAGCGAGACCTAGTTCCAAAAAAAATACAGCTGGGTGTGGTGGTGCACGCCTGTAATCCCAGCTACCTGGGAAGCTGAGGCTGGGGATTGCTTGAGTCCGTGGTACCCCAGGCAACGAGACCCTGCGGTTCCACGGGCAAAAATAGCGAGACCTAGTCTCAAAAAAAAAAGTTCCTCCAGTTAAATAATAATTTGGAGGTAAATCAAGTATCCCATTTTTAAAGGAGAAATGATTACTTAAAGGGACCAGATAGTAAATATCTTAGACTTGCCACCCTCTGTGATATCTAGTATCTTTGTTAAATATTGTTTTTTAATTTTCTTACTTGATTGCACATATATATAAATTTTTTTCATTACTGTCTATCCCAAGGTTCTCCCACCATCTTATCACCTGTGAACCATCTCAATTCTTGTGCCATTCCTTCCCTGATTTTACTCCTTTCACCTCTCTTGCTCTATGCTTCAATTCTGTTGACAGTTTCAAAGTTTTCTTGTTCATTTGTTTGTTTTCCCTGTATCCCTCATATAAGTGAGATTGAAGTTGGGTGTGAAAACAAACAAAACAGGTACTTAACTAAACTTAACAAGGAGGGAGCAACTGGCCCTTTAAACCAAGCTACTCCTTAGATTTGTCCCAGCCTGCACAAGCAATAAATAGCAAGAGCACACTAACCTTAAGAAGAGGCAAAAACAGATTTACTCATTAAAAAGATAGAATAAACAAAAGTCACTAAGGGTACAAGGCTCCCCTTTGGTAATCTTACCAACCAGTTCAGCTCTAGTCCAAAAACTGCACATGGCTCCTTCAGCATGTATGCCCACAAAATGGTGGCTGTCGCACCTTTAAGCCAGATGAAAAAACCAAGATGATGTTGATCCTTCTTCAAAAGTGGGAGATTCAAATTCAACAAAGAAACAAGAATGGCAACATCAATTCTCTTACAAAGGCACAGCTCTGGCATTCTTTCAGCTTCAACTCTAAAGTGACCTGAAGCCAGCAAGACTCACTGGACACAACAGCAGCAACTACTTCTTGTCTCATGATGAAAACAGCAACACTCCAAGTTCTCTTTAGGTCTCCCAAGCTTCACAGTTTCAAAGTTTAAACAAGTTTTCAAGTACCATGTTTCCAAGTCAACTTACACAAGTCACAAATTTCTCCAACATGCTTCCCTGGGTTACTTACCAACCCAGGCTGGGGATGGAAGCCCACAGTGTGGCTTCCTTCCCTGCCCTGCTGCTGCACATGGCAGCAGCAGCTCCGAGGCCTCTAGCCTCCTTGCTGTTCCTCTGCTCTCTCTCCTCTCCTCTCTTCTGTTCTCTCTCTCTTCTGTTCTCTCTCTCTTCTGTTCTCTCTCTCTTCTGTTCTCTTCCGTTCTCTCTCCTGTTCTCTTTCTCTTCTGTTCTCTCTTCTGTTCTCTCTTCTGTTCTTTCTTCTGTTCTCTCTCTCTTCTGTTCTCTCTTCTGTTCTCTCTCTTCTGTTCTCTCTCTCTCTTTCTCTCTCTCTCCTTAATTCCCTTCTCTATCCCTCTCATGAGAAGCCTTGGTTTCCCTTCTCCAAGTCTCCACCCATTAGGGCACAATGGCTGCATTCTAATGCAGCACCACCATACTGAGGGCCATGGGCCCCCAATTTCACCACAGCACCCCTATCAAGACCATCCAGTATTTCTTTTTCTTTTTGGCTTATTTTCTACTAACATGATTCCTTCTAACTCCATCCATGTTACTGCAAATGACATAAGCGTGTCTTTTTTGATTGATGAATAATATTCTATTGTGAACATTTGCCACAACTTTCTGACCCACTCATCTGTTTGGGGGCTTTTGGATTGTTTCCATCCATATCCTGGCTATTGTAAATAGTGCTGCAATAACTGCAATAAACATCCAACTACAAGTGTCCTTTTGAATTAGTGTTTTTGTATCCTTTGGGTAAATTCCCAGAAGTGGGATTGCTAGATCTAGTGGTAGTTCCATTTTAATTGTTTGCTGTGTTACCTGCCAAAGTGAGAGCATTGTTTTAAGTATTTTCCTCAGATCCTAAATTGTTGCCCAAGTAGCATGAATAACACACAGAGTAATGCTATCAGGACAATCTGTATGTGACCTGAGAGGAAATAAATACTTTCCTAGTCCTTCCACTCCCACCCCCACCGTTAGTGGACAGGAAGGACCATGTGCACTGAATACGTGAGTGTACACATCTAACACTCCAGCCACCTTACTAATACATTGTCCACAATTTTGCTCTTCATGTAGGTCAAGGAAGTTGATCCACTGAGTAATGGCTCAGTCATGATTTTTGGCACCTCTGCTTCACCACACTTGTATCAAATCAAGCAGCTGCAAGCTTTGACCAATTACAGCATTGGTGTATCTTGCTTGAATGAAATTGGATGGTCTGCACTGAGCCCTCGAATTCTGGCAAGCACAACTGAAGGAGGTAATTCCTGGGGTTAGAATGAATATTGCTCCTGATGGCATGTTAACTAAATAAATCTTTCCCAGTGATTTGACTGAGAGCTTGAATATTTGCTTTGTTTGGCTTTGTTTCTGGAAGAGGAATTTATTGAGGTAGTTAATGAATGAGGGAAAGAAGATAATTTCTTCTGTTTCAGAGTTCCCAAAATATGTGGATCCAGTGACCCTCTAGACGAATTCACCAGAGTTTTGGGTAAACTGGGCAAATTTTGTTAAAAGCTCATACATGAGGGAAACCCACATCAGGAAGTTAATTCTAATATTTGTACTGTACCCATTACTCCTTGTGAAGGTGACTAAACTTCAACAAGTACCTACTATGTATGAGAGAAATCATTGAACTTTCCAGACAGGTCAGAGAACTATTCCCAGCCCTGAATGGGACACACACCATTATCCCTCAGTCTTTGATGTGGTTCTTTTCCTGTCTTCCTCCAGAATCATCCTAGTGACTCTGCTGTCTCCTTCTGAGCATTTGTTTTTCTTGTTTGACTTCTTCATTTGCAGGAAAACATCTTCAGTTAACTCCTAAGAGAATATTTGGAAAAAATTAAAACTGTGGCAGTTTACATATTTTCATGTCATTTTGGATTGACTGATAATTTTTTCCAGTAAAAAATTTTATGTTGGAAGTTATTTTCCCTCAAAATTCTAAAAGTACTTCTGCATTGCTTTTTTACTTCATAGGTTAGAGAATTCTGGAGAACTCCAATACTTGCATTTTCTAGCAAACTCTTTTTTAGTTTTGGCTTTTAAAAATATCTTTTTTAATCATGGTGCTGTGATAAGATATGAAGTAGGATTTGTTTCATTATCATGAGTGATTAATGATCATTTTGATATGGAAACAAACAAATGCTTTTGTTTTGAAACTTTTTCCTAGGTTTTTTTTTTCTTTGAAAGTATTCTTTATTTTTCTTTCCAGAAATTATATTAAACATCAGCTTTTCAGTTTCTGCTTCAATTCTTTCTTCAAACTAAACTTTTTGACTTTTTATTCTACTTTCTTTGAAATTTACTTGGTATATCTTTTAATTCTAATGAATATTTCATTTTACCTATAACATTGCCAATTTCAAAAGTTTTCTTGAAACTCTTAGAAAATAAAAACATGTTGAATTGGCCTGGTTACTCATAAAAATTCTACAACAGATTTGAAAATATGTGATTCATAGCACAACTTTAGTTACATGACATTCTGTTAGTTGAAATTCATTTACCATCATGATATTGCTCCTAAGATTTTCTCTAAGTACTACAGGGAACAGTTTGATATGTATTATCAAAGTGTCTTAATTTGTTCCAAATATAAAACACTAATTTTTTATTTCCAAAATGGGTCATTAGTTACATCCTTTTTTGCAATTTGATTTTCCCCCATTAGATTTTTTTTTCCTATCAATACACCTAATCTACTTATTTCTTTTCACTGGTAATATTGCATTAGGAAATGCATCAAAATGTATGATAATTGTTGACTGTCACATTTATTCCATTCTGTCACCATTTGTTTTAAGGAATATAATACTACCTGTGTAAGATTTCTGTATCAAATTCTTGTAAGTAACATACAAAATAAATGAGCATATTTGTGATGTACAGCTTTGTAGAGCACGAGAGATAAGTTGACATGGGCATTGAAAAACAAAGGTACAGAAAGGAGAAGAAAGTACAGAGAGGGGCAGACTTGGGGAGCGACTCTTAAGGTCTGCTTCCCCATGCCCAGTTTGCTGCAATTTTTATTAAGGAGTTTATCAACACATGACATGCTGTTACATAGTGTGCTCATTAATTCCAAGGACAGGCAATTACTACATGTGAAAGAAACAGGCTCTCAGAGCTCTGGACTAAGCCATCTTTTACATCATGTCAGAAGAATGATGCAGGCAGATGCAGACTCTTCTTGGGACCAGCGTCTCCCATTATGTGGGGACCTGGCTGCTTTCAGGAGGATCTGGTTGCTTTCAGCCAGGTCATCCTGTTCTGACAGGTGTGCCCACATAGTCACAGCTTGTGCCAAAATGGTTCCCAACACATATTATCTCTCATCGTAGTGGATAATAGTCAAGTTCCTTCTTCTCAAATAAGAATGTACTAATGATCTTGACCAATTTCCCAAATTATTTTCTACAAATAAGAATGTACTAATGATCTTGACCAATTTCCCAAATTATTTTCTACAAATACATACACACAAGCATAACTTACTTCTTCAAAGTACTGTTCTTGTGTCCTTGTATGGAGATATTTTTGCCATTTTGAGTCCAGAGTGCTAACCATTACACCATGGAACCCCACAGTTATTTTTGCCATTTTGACACAGAGTGGATAAATGACTTGTGTAAAATTTACCATAAACCAGAAAATTTATCTTCCAATTTTTTTGACTATTTTATTTTGCTTTTCATATTGTTAATTTCAAGAGTGGTATCTCACTGAGTCATTAACGTTTCACCCTCTGATCTTCAGTAATGAGTTTAACAGGAATGGTTCCCTGCTTGGACTCCTCACATATACAGCAACCTCTACTCAGTCTCACTGAGCTCTCTCCCCTTCTGCTTTCTTCTGGGAAACTCTTTTTTTCAGCTCTGTCTGCCTTGCTCCCCTAACAGGATTCCATGAAAGCCATCCATTCCTTACCTGCCTTCCTCTTCCTTGTTATTCCAGTTTGAAAAGTGCTTACTTAAAAAAAAATTTTTTTAAGTCTCCATGGTCTTTAATGGAAAAGAGAATGAAAATCTGCAGCTAGTCTCACAGTATTTGATTTTTCATGGCATCTTCAAAAACCAAACATTCAAAAACCAAGAAGAGAATGGATGTCTGTGTGCTTTTCATTGGATTCTTCAGCCTTCCCTCCTTTTTTTGTTTTGTAGCTCCTTCAGCAGCACCTTCAAACATCACTATGTTTCTGAATGAATCTAGTAACAAGTTGGAAGTCAGATGGATCCAGCCTCCAATTAAGCGGCAGGATGGGGAGCTGGTGGGCTACAGGATCTCCCACGTGTGGCAGAGTGCAGAGGCTTCTGTGAGTCTGGGTCTGAAGGGCTGCTTCCTTGCTTTGATTTGGTTTTAGACTCCTGTTTGTGGGGGAAAGACCTAGAAATATTGAGTTAGGCAAAGCATCTTTCGGGGATATGAAACATCTAGTAAAAAAAA
>PVHY01027598.1:0-15000 GCA_004024945.1 Uropsilus gracilis
CTCCCTCCCTCCCTCCGTCCCTTCCTTCCTTCCTTCCTATTTTTTTTAAGAGACTAGGTCTCGCTATGTTGCCCGGGTAGTACCGAACCCACGGACTCAAGTGATCCCTAGTCTCAGCTTCCCAGATAGCTGGGAGATTACAGGCGCACACCACCATGTTCAGCAAGTTACTATGCATTTTGTTAATCCTTCTGAGACAGGTTGAGAGGTGTCTGAATCTTCCTGGAATTATCCTAGTTCAGGTAAAAGATATCTTAGTGGATATCTGATAGGACTCTAGGACAAGGCTAGGTTAAACGTCATTAATGAGTTCATAGTTTAAAGTTTAAATCACCTTCAAGAATATTGAATTTGGGTTGAGTTGGTGGTCCCATTACTAACCTGAAACCTGATACTCCTACTCTGATCTCATCTCTTCCTGGCTCTACCCTGGCCATGCTCCCCTCTCCCAAATGGAAACCTTCTCAGTGCTGCTCCCTCACACTGGACACCTTCTCCCAGGTCTTCCCACCAACCTTGACCACTTCTATCTCAGCTGCCCTCTGCACCCCTTCTTCTCCCCTGTCTCACACCATCACAAGTAGAGTTGGCTTCAGTGAATTTATGAGTCTCTGAAATCCCTATTAGCCTGTGAGTCCTACTAGAAGGTCAGCATCCTGAGGCTCAGGAGGTTGCATGTCCAAGCACTGTGAGAGGGAAATAGTAGGTGCTCAATAAAATATCTGTTGAGAGAAGGAGTGAACCCATGAGGGAATGAATGGCTTCTCAGAGATACCTAAATAGGAATGTTCATTTATGTACACCACTGCTAGGGCTGGGGTTGGGGGGGGGGGAGTGGAAGGGAGGAGATTGAGAGAGAGGGCAGTAACACTTGTAGTTGTATGCTGTAGGCTGGACTTGGGGACCATGTTCTAGTTCTCAGTGCTTCCCTCAGTCTGGGCCGCTATCCAGGCATCACGAACCTTGATCTTCACTTTGAAAGGCTTGATCAGAAAGACCACAGTGGGGATGCCTTCCAGAGGGGGCATGTGTCCACCATCTGGCACCTCCAGGTCAAACCTCTGCAGTAACCAGGCCAGGAAGAGGAAGAGCTCTTGGCGGGCCAGCATCTCCCCTACACATGTGCGGGGTCCAGCTCCAAAGGGCAAGTAGCTTAAGGAGGGTGCGATGAGCTGGCTCCCTGATGGGTCCAAGAAGCGCTCTGTGGACATGGGGAGGCAGCTGTGAGTCAGAGGCCAGGAGAGGAGAAAGCACAGGTGTGCCTGTGACCCAGAGGGGAGACGGGGTCCTGCCTGGGGAACCCGAACCTGCGGGATGGACACCCTTCCTGAGGGGAGATACAGTCCTGCTCTCAGATCAGCCTCAACCACACACAGCAAATGAAATTTGAAGGGAATGAAAGAGGCAGGGTTAGTTGGTTTAAATGCCACCATCCAGGACACTAGGGTGTGTTTGTGGGGGCCACCTGCCCACAGGCTTCTGAAAGGATGGATTCAACTGGGGGCAGGGACAGGAAGAGTCCAGTGGGAAGTTTCATGAGTCTAGGGCAGCATGGGTGTGCCAGCTGGTGCACGTGGTTGGAACCCGGGTTATTCTGATAGTAAGTGAGGCAGAGGGATGCCCTGTGGGGTCGGTAGAGCATAGAGAAAGGCTGGCTGTGTGCCGGGAGCAGCGCAGGCCAGGGTCTCACCTGGCATGAACTTGCCCGGCTGGTCCCACTCCTTCTCATTGTGATGCAGCGCCCACAAATTGATGATGACATTTGTGCCCTTGTCAACAGCATAACCACCAATGCTGCGTGAGGTGGGAGAGGAAGGAAGAGACTAGAATACTGTGGTGTCCACTGCTTGCCCCAAGCCTCCACAGCCCCACCGTAGACAACAGGTTGCCTCTCCTCCCTACTGCCTCACTTTTCCTCAGTTTCTGCCACATCGAGTCTGCCTCTTGCGCTTCTCCAGCCCACTCTGCCTGACAACCCTGTGTGTGAACCTGTGTATGTGGGTGGGTGAGTATCAGGCCGGTTTTCATGCAGTGGAGGTGCAGCCCCAGAGCCTGGGGCTACAGGACTGGGAAGGGTGTAGAGCTCGGGGCTTATCTCAGACCACGTGTCTCCAAGGGCAGCAGGCAGCCTCTGAGGGATGTCAGTAGACCTGAGGGCTGTGACTGGGTGTGAGCGTAGTGGATACACTGGTCACTGACTCAAAGGCAGTGGTGACCGTAAGTTGATCAGCGAGCTAGGGGGAGCGGGGTTGAGGAGGGGTCAGGTGCTGGCAAGAGTGCTGAAGGTGTTGCAGGAGTGGGTGATATAGGGAGGGAAGACACACCTGGAGTCAACGAGGGCCTTGTGGGGAATGAGCATTGGGGCCACTGGCCTGATGCGCAGCACCTCCCGGATGGTGGCCTCCAGCAGGAGGAGATGGTTGCGGTCACTGAGGGTTGGTGTGCGGCTGAAACCTATGTTCTCATCAATCTCCTCCTGGATCTTCTTCTTCAACTGTGGGCCAGAGCAGGTGGTTATGACCGGTAAGCTCCAGAATCCCACCCATTATCACATCAGCTAGAGCCCAGGCCTTCTCACTGCTTCTTCCGGAAGACAGGACAGCTCCACCTAGGGTCAGATTCAAGCAGTGCTTGGCAAGTGGTAGTTTTCGCTAGTCCTTTCCCAAGGTGGGGCTGATGGCACTGCCTCTTCCTACCTTTGGGGACAGACTTTGGGTTGATTGGGATAAGAGTAGTTGGGAACTATGGGGAGAGAGAAGCCCACCTGAGGATTATGCAGCAGGAAAGCTACAGTCCACTGTACCACTGAGGAGGTGGTTTCCACACCAGCCCCAAAAATGTCCCCGACGGTCATGAGAATATGTTTATCTGAAAGCAGTGATGAATCTTGGCCTGGGTCTGCATTGTTGTCTGAGTTCATCTGAGCTTGGATCAATATGTCCAGCAGGGTAGTGATCGAGTCGCTGCTGAAGTTCTCCTGGTGGTTTGATGGGAGACAGTGCTAAGGATGGAACCCCTATGCAACACCCTCCCTGATTTTCAACCCCAAATAACGTTCCATGTGGCAATGAGGGAGTACGGTGGCCTAGATGGGACCTATGAGTTGTGGAGGTAGGAGGCAGCACTGGGCACACTGAGGTCAGGGTTTTGTGGGTCCTGCCAGGATTCTCTCCAGTTCCTCACTTCCCACCCCAATCATTAGTTGAGTCCATTTCCACTGGGACCTAGTGTGTGCCAGGCTCTGAGCAGTGAGGGGAGCCCAACATCAGAACATCCTGAAATCATCCCAACCCTATTGTCATGTGCAGTCAGCCGACCCTTCATTTCTTTTGCTCCATCTCCTACCTTATATTTTTCCAGGATTTCACTCAGTAAATCATTTCGCATTTTAACACAATTCCTCAGATTTTCCAGTGTTTTGTTGGGGAAAATCTATAAAGAAGAAAGGAAGTTCAAATTCATCCCACCTCCACTTTCCTTATCTAGCCCCCTAACTCCTTCCTTCTGTGGCCTATTATTTCACCACCATGCCTACAGTCAAAATGGAAGGCAAGATGGTTGAGTAAATCAAAACATCAATGGTAAGTAATAAATAGGACAATTCCAAGCCCTGGGTGTTTGGGTGTTTGGGTGTTGGGGGCAGGGTGTTTTCCTCACTTTCCCTTTCCCATTCATTCAACCATTAAGACTGAGAGAGGGTTTATTTAGTTAATCTGCTAAGCTTCCAGCTGTTAAGAGTCAGAGAGGTGTGATTTTGGAGCCTAAATCAGTGCTCTGTCTGCAGGGTGAATGATGAAACCTACCTCCACAGGGAACACACTGAGGGCTTAATGGTGACATTTGGTCTTTGACAAAACAATGAGAACCACTATCACAGTCTTAAAATGCATGAGTAATGCTCTACTTCTATTTAGGAAGAGAAATGGAAAGGCTATTTTATTGTTTGTTTGTTTGTTGCAAGGCTTTCAGAGTCAGTGAAATTAGATCTCAGTGTGACTGGTGGTCTGAAATAAGATGGAACTGGACTGAGCAGTGGAAAGAAACAATGAGGATTCACTCAGAGTATACCAGGTTCTGAACGTGGTCTCATCCTCACCTTCAATCCGGGGAATATGTCTACCATAGTATTCTTGCCCAGATTTTCCAGGATGCCACTATTGTAATTGTGCATGATCTTGAATGCAGGGTCCCCATTCTTGTAAGCAAATTTGAAGCAGATGAAGCAGATAACGTTGGTCACCGCCAGGAAGACAGGTAAGGACAAATCTACGGATTTTCCATTTTGGGTGGCCAGGAAATCAGACAGCAAACTGATTTCCTGACATACTGAAGGGAGACAGGGGCATCAGGATGGGGAATTAGCAACACTTTCAACTCTTTTCTACCGGTTCCACTAACCCAGGACAGAGCAGATGGCCACCAGATGGCAGCAGTAACCAAGAAACTGCTAGATTGAGTCCTCTAGAACCGCTTTTCCTCCCCCACCTTCACCCAAAAGCAGGGGGGCACCACCCAGGTACTTACTCATTTTCTCTAGTCTCTGGTTGCCGTCCTTGAACAGAGCAAAGGTGGCCTGTACCAGCTTCCGATGCAGCTGCCACTGGGTACCATGGTCGGCAAAAGCAATGCCCTTTTGGTTGTCTGACAGGATGCCTAGAGTCACCTTGAGAGAGCAGGAGACACTGTAGGAAGCAGGCACCAGCCACCCAGCCTGTCCTCACCCTTCTACACCTGTTCCTCTCCCTGAGAAAGAAGACAGTCGCCTGACATGCTGACACTCATTGGGACCATCTCTGTGGGGTGACAGTGACAGTAATGTCCTTGTAGGACAGATACACGAGCTCCCAATCCCCCATTCCATATGGGGCCAGAGGGAGAAAAAAGAACCCTGAATGTAGCCAGGCACGGTGCCTTGTGCCTGTAAGCTTCAGCCTATGAAGCGGCCGGGGCTAGGAATCGCAGTTTGAGTCCTGCTCAGGGCAACACAGCGAGACCTAGTCCCAAAAAATAGCTGGGCGTGGTGACACGCGCCTGCAATCCCAGCTACCTGGAAAGTTGAGGCTGGGGATTACTTGAGTCTGTGGTACCCTGGGCAACGTGAGCCTGTGGTTCCATGGGCAAAAGGGCAAAATTAGCGAGACTTGGTCTAAAAAAAATAAAAAGAACCCTGAATGTGACTGAAGAGGAGGGAGTTGAATTCAGTTTGTTAATAGGGCTACCTCTGAATATCTCCTTTTTATCTCTTTCCTCACTGGGACCAGCAGCAGTGGGTGGATAAAACCTCTTGAGTGTGTTTCCCATGAACAGGGAGCAGGCAGGCTGGCTGAGAAGAGTAACTTGCCGTGTCTGCCTTCCCTGGGCCCTCTCGGCTGCTGAAGGCAGAGCAACTCATCTATTCTGCTTCTGTGTCCCCCTGCCTGCAGGGCTCTCTGCCCACCAAGACCAGACTTGGGAGAGCAGGTGCCCTATTTACCCCCTGGTGTTGAGCAAGTCACCACCCTCAGAGGTAGCCTCCCTGCCCAGAAGCACAGGATCCGAGGCTTGAATTCTTCCCCACTGATCCACTACCCCCAGCTGGTCTCTTTCTGCTGTCCTGGAGACAAGAGCTCAGGTGAGCTGGGAGTGATGAGCCTGCTGAGCCGACCGATGGATGCAAGCGCAGGCAGGTCAGCCCTTGGCCTGCTCAGAGATGGGAGGCTGGGTCCCTGTGTGGGTGTTCAGGTCAGCAATAAGCTGCGAGTGTGGGGATGGGGCTCTGCGGTGGTTCTGGAAGCTCAGGCCCCTGCTCTTGCCCTAGATGCGCCTGAGTGAGCTCAATGGGATGCACCATCAGCCCCTGAAATGCCACCACAACTCACAGGGGCAGCCCTTTCAGCTGGAGCAGCTGCAGGCAGCCCCAGGGAGCTACCTGACCTGCCAAGGCCTGGCTTCTCCCTTCCCCTTCCCAAGGAGAGCAGGGCTCTCTCTGCCCGTCTTGCACATGAGGAGCAGCTTCATACAGGCTGTGTGCTGAGCCTAGTGCGCTGTCATTAACTGGGGAGTCTCGG
Organism: Uropsilus gracilis; assembly: GCA_004024945.1. Classification (NCBI taxonomy): domain Eukaryota; kingdom Metazoa; phylum Chordata; class Mammalia; order Eulipotyphla; family Talpidae; genus Uropsilus; species Uropsilus gracilis. The sequence continues at coordinate 6,048 of PVHY01027598.1, forward strand.
TTCCGGGGTGAGATGTCTGCAGTGAGGGCTCCACTCTGCCCAGCTGCTGGGATGCCTGAGAAAGAGTGTCCCTTTCCTTCTCCCTGCCTGGTGAGATGCTGGATGGGCCTGCACTCCCTGTCCACCCACAGGCAAACCACACTCTGTCTCTGGAGGAACTAGGTCATTGGAGCTGGGAGGGCCATTGTGGACATGGTCTTGGCTGGTACCACACACCCCAGGGGTGCTGAGCAAGGAGGAACAGGGCACTGCTTACCACTTGGGGCCTCCCGGAGAAGTCCTTGCCCTTCTTGATGAGCACCTCCCTGGCCAGCTGGTGGTCCCCGACGATCACTGTAGTCTTGCTTCCCATACGAAGGGAATAGATGGGGCCATATTTTTTCTGTAGCTTGAAAAAGTTCACGTGTGGATGTCCGTGTCTGGGGAGGAAGGGAAGGCTGCCCACCAAGGGCAGGGCTGGGAGGCTGTTGGGGTACTTAGCACCAGAGGTCTTTCCCTTGGGCCAGAGGAAATAGGCCAGGGTGAGCAGCAGGAGAGGGAGGAGCTCCCACATGGTGGCAGGTGGGACTGGCACTATGGGTGGAAGAGCTGCAGCCACTCAGGGCCTGTGAGGGCCTTTTAAAGGGTTGGCCTGACCTTCCCCTTGACTTTGTATTATCTCTTGCCTTGTAGAGGTTTATCCTGGAGCACAGCCAGACCTGAGCCCTGTCTCAGAACAGTGAAGGAAAGGGGGAAGAAGGCCTCTAAAGGGTTGAGTCAAGTTCAGGGAAAATCCCTAGGGAGGAGCTAGGTTAGTGGATAGCAACTGATCTCCTTCCCTGGAATCTTCCCCACCCCACACCAACCTTCAGCCACTCCATACATTCCTAAAGATTTCTAGAAGCAAGTATATCTGTATCAGTAATTAGGAATGGGTTTTTTTCTGTGGTAAATATAGGCTATGGATAAATGACATCATGAGGGGTATAACCAACCAAGACTATCAAATATATTTTATTTAGTTTCATTGTTTAACTTCTGAAGCAAGTATGACCTTCAAAGAATGTGACGTCAAGAACCCAGATGTTCTAACCCCTGGTTTGCACCTATTTCTTAGGTAGTGGAGCCCAAGGGTTGAGAGCCTGGACCCTAAAGCAAAGAGGTTGGGTTCAAGTACCACCTGGCCTTTTTCTAGTTTTTGTTGTTGGCTGAGTTACATATCCTTTTAAAAGATAATTTTTATTATTATAAAGGTTACATAACAGTGCAAGGTACTTAGCAGGAGAGTTGAAAAGAGGGTCTTTAGCAGAGATGGAAATGCTCTTTGTAGCTTAGTTAGTATTTTATTTCTTTTGCATCTTTGTTCATAGATAATTAGGTTGTATTTCTTCAAGTTTTGCTATTTTGATTTTGCTAGTTTTATAACTTTTTTAGAGAAATTTTAGATCTTTTTTATGCCATACAGCAGATTGAATAGCATGAAATTATTTGTTCTTTAAAATTCTCAAGGAAGGTGATGAGAAGTGTCAGGTCCCAGTGCATTGTTTGGAAAGATCATTCTCTCTAACTTTCCAGTGTTTTTGGTAGTAGTTACTGATCTCCTTAACTCTCAGGGCTTCTTGAGTCAATTTAGCAATTCATATTTCTTTTTTTTTACATTTTTATTTTTTTTTATTTTTAAGAGACTAGGTCTCACTATGTTGTTCAGGGTTGTCTCGAACCCGTGAACTCAAGTGATCCCAGGCTCAGCCTCCCAGGTACTGGGATTACAGGCGTGCACCATGATGCCCAACTAACAATTCATATTTCTTAAAATTTTTCTTGTCATCTTTTTCTTTTCTTAAAATTCTTTACTGACTTTATTGGAGTATCTTTCACATGTGAAAATGGTACTGACCACAGTTGTTACAACCCTTAAATGGAATTAGTATGCAAATGCATATGTTTAATGAGTAGAATCTGATTACTTGATGTATCATTTTTTCTTTTTTAATTTATTTTTAAAATTTATTTATATATAAATTTCACATCTTCGTAAGTGTATTGTTTTTTTCTTGACTCAATTTATCAGAAATTTTATTAATCACTTCAAAAGTTCCTTTTGGGTTTATTCATCAACTTTTTGATTGTCATGCTTTTAGTTGTCTCAATCATGTTAAGTAATCAGTGCAAAAACAATCTTATGGCTTATACCAGAATTTATACTGCAAACTTCCCTGGTACCCATATTTCTCCTGTTCCTTGTTAGAACAGAAGCCCCATTCACTCCTAGCTGAACCTATGACCCATAAAATCCAATTCTTAGATAATAACCAACAGTGGGTATTACTATGTGCACCCCAAAGCATGTAGGTTAGTGGTGCTGGTTATAATAACTGTGGTTTGGACTATCCCAAGTGTTTACTGGTTTGATGGCTACCTTGTCATCCATCATCAGGGAACGCTGTAGAGAGAGAAGTGATGAGCTGCCAGTTCCCTCCACACCACCCACCTCCCGAGCTAGCAATGAATGCAGAAGCCAGCCGCAAAGAAATGCACAGCCTGGATCTATTTACACCAGTTTCAGAGACAGACAAAGCTCATCCATGGCTGTAGCATCAGGAGAGTGGCCCTGTGGGGGTGTTTCATGGCTCAGGAGGACTGAGCAGGACTGTGTTGGGGAATGGGACGTGGTGCTTCTTTGTCTCAGGCTCTTCAAGCACGTTTGCTCACTTGGATCTGGACGGCATTTACTGAACCTATTTCTCCTTCCATCAAAAGTTTACTTCGAAATTGGCCTTGATGGAATTGCTGATGTGCCTGAGACACACATGAAGTTTCAAAGTTCCCTTCAAAAGAGAGGTTATGCCTTTTGTCACTTCCTCAGAGAGCGACTGTACCGCTGGCTCAGTTCTCCTGTGTCCTCCCTTCTCTCAGCCCTGTTCTACTTTATGACTCTGCTCTCCACTCGTCCTCCAGATCCTTCTCTCCCTCATCAAATCCTCTCCTCTGGGCCACTGGTGTTCTCTGTATAACAAACCTTCCTCATGGTTCTCCTTCCCTAGCTACAGATCATTCCATTCCCCCTGGACCCTTCTCTATGCACAGTCCTTCCTCTTGTGCCTTTGGAAGCAGACACACAGGGTTTAACAGTGCAGATGACATTCTCTCCACTCCCCACAGCCTCCCAGACCCCTGCTTCTTGACCTCTGAGTATGAATCCTTGCTTGCAGCTCATCCCTTTGCTGGCGCCATTGCTTGCTGCCCTGTGCTGCTCATTTGCATCTGAGTCCCATCCCTCCCCTCTGTCCTGCTGCCTCTGAATCTTCAGGATTGGTTTTCACTCTTACTTCCCTTCAACTGCCTCTTTCAATCTCAAGTCCTGCCCTCAGATATATTCTCAGCATAGAATCTTACCTTTTACTTAAAGTGTCTGAGGACATTATATCAAAGTACACTCAGTTTCTCCTTTCCACTCCCTTCCCTTCAACCCAGAGGTAAACATTTGCTGCTCCTATTTGTAAGCACCCCTTCCAAGATTTGGGAAAAATCACAGTTTTTTGGTTGAGAAGTCACTATGTATTATAGCTACAACCTCAATTAATCCTTATAAAAGGTCTTTGCAGTAGATGCTATTATTTTAAAAAATTTTTTAATTTTGTAATTATCGCACAATATTGGTCATGTTTGCATGGCTGTATTGTACCCCTTATTCCCTACCCCCCCTTTCCTTCTTCCCCGCTCTGGTTACTCCAGCTTCTCTCACTGCAAGCTGTTGGTCTATGTTTGGCCCACTGGTCTTTTCTTTTTCTAGAACTGTCCTTTTTTCCTGGGTGTGGGCTTGCATTCCTAGACAGCAAGAGGTGAGGCTGCTTGGATCTCCAGGAGTGGCTGAGGCAGAAAGTCAGGCCGAGCATGTTGGGAACTTGTTATGGGGCAGACACCTGTGTGCTTTTCCAGGATCCTTTCTGTGAGTAGATGCTACTATTGTCACCATCCCCAGTTTACAGATGAGGAGCAGATATAAGAACTTTCCCCAAATCACACAACTAGTCAATGATGAGGATGGGATTTAAATAGTCTAGTGCTTTTAGCTCTTAACTGCCTTGCTATTCTGCTTTTGACAATATAGGCTTAAAATTTTTTTATGTATTTCAACCATTGCTTTCAGTTCTAGGTTTACCCCTGAAAGTCTTACATCCTGCAAAATAAATCATTGCAGAAATGTTTATAATTGTCAATATTACCTCCTCCACCAATAGATTGGAATACAGTGCTGTCAAAAAAGGGAAGAAATACTTTATGTGCTTATTATGGAAGTATTTTAAAAATGTATCACTCTTTAAAAGATTCAAAGTAACATAAGTGTATAAATGTCGCCACTTAATCCGGGCATGGTAGTGCACCCCTGTAACCCAAGAACTGGGAGGCAAGAGGTCAGGATCGCTTGAGTTGGCAGGTTGGAGACTACCCCAGGCAACGTAGGAGACCTGGTCTCAAAAAAGCAGCTGGGCACAGTGGCAGGTGCCTGTAATCCCAGTTACCTGGGAGGCTGAGGCTGGGGATTGCTTGAGTCCACGGGATCAGGACTACCCCAGGTAGCAGAGCAAGACCTAGTCTCAAAAAAAAAAAAAAAGTCACCTGGAAGGATACTTGCCTACGGGAAGAAGATTAATAAGCTGTGGGGTTGTGGTTGTGGGGAAAATCTAAAACCTTTTGAATCATATAAATGCATTACCTATTTCAACACTGTGTTAAAATAATTTTATTTTATTCTTGTTTACATATTGATGCTTGTGTGTGTGTGTGTGCGCGCATGTGTGTGTGTAATCTTATTATGTCATTGCATTTCCCAGGGCTCTCTACCCCATCACCCCTGAACCCTCATCTTATCTTCTTGTGCTCATCCCTTCTCTGATTTTTCCTCCCCCCCTCCCACCTCCCTTTTCCTAGCTGCTTACCCCAGTTTTGTTTTCAGCTTATTTTGACTATTTCTTGTCCTTTTATTTATTATTCCTATATCCCATCTATTGGTGAGACTACATGATTTCTGTCTTTTTCTTTCTGACTTATTTCTGTTAATATGATTCTCTCTAGGTCCATCCATGTCATCACAAATGCTTCATATTTGTCAGTTTTGATTGCAGAATAGTATTTCAGTGTGTAAATACAACACATCTTTTTCAACCATTCATCAGTTTGGGGGCATTCAGATGTTAAAATAATTTTAAATGAGAGGAGTAGAGATAGAAAATAGTGTTACTGGCTGGTTGTATTAATCAATACTTAAAAAAATTAATACCTTCCCCTGTATCCTTGACTCTGTTCCCTCATACCTTCTACAAATTTTTATTTCATTTGTCACTTTCCTCCTGCACCTTCAATCCATCCTCTCCAGGTTCTTTTCTCAATTGACTAATACACTCATAATAATTATTCCAAATAAAAATTTTTAATTCTTCATTGATACCACATTCCACTCTAATTTCCCTTTATTTTCTATCCTTTCTTTTTCTATCACTGTTCTTGGTAGAATAATATTCTGCACACTTTTGCACCTATCTTATTCCCAGTCATCATACATTCATTGCTGTTTGGTGGGGCCTCCGACTACACTACACTATTGGAACTGCCATTAGTAAGTTCAACTTTTACCTTGCTAAATTCATATCTTTCAAACTTTTCTTATAAAAACTCTCCATTAGCATTATTATTTAATTTTATCTACTTTAAACTTTCTTTTATGAAGTATCACACAACTGATTCACTGTAATTCTTCTGTTCCTGTTCTCCTACTGTCATATCATGTATGTCAAGGTTCCTTAGTAAGTCTTACTAAGGAACCTTGGCCCTTCTCCCATTCACATTCTCCATGACTGATCTCACCCCTTTCAAGGTTTTAACTATCACTAATGATCAGCCTCTAACAAATAGGTACTGCTCTTGACCCTCAAAGAGTTTAGAAACAGATGGTTCCTAAAAATGGGTGTCACTCATTGCCTCCTACATTCATCTGACTTCACCCAGGCTCTGTGTTTGTGGCTGAGGGGAAATCAGTTCTAGGCCTGAGGTAAGCTAGTCAAATCCTGTGTTCTGAGAACATCACTCTGCAACCTCATGAGTGATGAAGGTAGTGGTCCCTGAGCCTCACTAGTCATGGACACAGGCTGGCTGTCCAATCCACTTTTCACCCTTGGATACTGGTGGTAGCTCTATCATCTGAATTTTTTAAAACTCTTACTTTATCTTTTTTTTTTTTTTGAGACTAAACCTCACTATTTTTGCCCGTGGAACCGCAGGCTCTCTTTGTCCGGGGTACCACAGACTCAAGCAATCCCCAGCCTCAGGTAATCCCAGGTAGCTGGGATTACAGATGTGCACCACCACGCCCAGCTTTTTTTTTTTTTTTTTTTTTTGGAACTAGGTCCGCTATGGGCCCCAGGCAGGACTCGAACCACGATCCCTAACCCCGGCCTCTTCATAGGCTGAAGCTTACAGGCACGAGTCACTGTGCCTGGCTAAAAAAACTCTTTATCTTTAGCAAAGGAATTATGCATTTTAATTAACCTATAAAAGGCAAAAACATCATTTCAAAATAAAAACTAAAACCCTCTAGTACATATCATCCTATTTTACTGTCTAGGTTGACTTGAGTCTTTGGGTCCTGCTTTTGACTTGAGAGCAGAGCAGCACTCAGTCTAGAGATAATTTTGCCTCATTATTGAGGCAAATCCTCGAAATAGTCTATGTTGTACTTCATGGATTATTAACTTTTCTGTCTGGCTGATGGGAACAGGAACTATTACACATGTTTGTTTACCCATTTGCCAGGTTGCTAGCAGGATTCAGATCATTTTGATTGTTTAGTGAGAGTTCCATTTTTTTTTTTTTTTTTACTAACTGTGAGTTGGAGTTTCAGCCCTCATTGATTAGATGCTGCTGGCAGTTCATTGCCATGTGGAGTTCTCCAATATGGGTATTTGCTTCACAGCCAGCAAGGGAGAAAAAGATTCCAGCAAATGAGCTTTGCAGTTTTATGTAATAATATAACAATATAGTCATGCACATGTAATCACATCTCTGTAATCATCAGTGCAGTTACTATTGGTTAGAAACATGTCACAGATTACATCTTGAAATACAAGTAAGAAAAGGGAATCGCACAGGCTGGGGGATTATGAAGGCCACCTGTCAATGACCAGTCTACCACAGGTGGCTACCATAGCTACAGAAAAATAGATCTTTTCCTAAGTTTGTAGAAGAGGAGCAACTGGAGTCTCCTACACTGCTTGGGAGACAACTATGGAAATGTAGAATGGGAGACAACTATGGAAAATGGCTTGGTAGTTTCATGAAAAGTTAAACATGTTATCAAATGACTCAGCCTTATATATTACCCAAGATAGGTGAAAACAACTCACAAAAACTTGTATGTGAATGTCCATGTCAACTTTATTTATAATAGTGCACAAAGGAAATATTCAAATGCCCATCAATAGGTGAGAAGATAAGTAAAATAAATCTCAGCAATAAAAAGGAACAGACTAGTGATACACACAATATGGGCAGTTTTGGACGTTATCTGATTCATGAATCATTTATGAAAGCAAATTAGATCCAAAAGTTGTGAATTTTGTTTTTTCACAGTATTTATCTTTATCAGAATCTTTACTGATCACTACTGGGATTTTCTTTTTTAAATGTATTCATTTAATTAATTTATTTTTATTGATTACATATATATCACTATATACCCTGGGGTTTATTGGAATTTTCTATCTCACCACTGGCCAGCAAGCCCCTAAAAGGAATGTGACTCCGTTCCACCTCAGAGCCTGGCCCAGGTCTCAACTAAGCAGGAAGACAGAACAGGTGTTTTGAATGAATGAATGAATTTTGCTTTTCAGGCCACCAGTTGCACCAGTTGGGAAGTTACAGTAAACTCGATTTCTGTCACTCTAGCCTTTACCAACAAAATAGCCAAAACTATCCCCTTTTGAAAATATGACCCTACTCTTCTATTGGGGCCAGGCAGAAGGAATTGTGCATGTGCACAGCATGCCCTCTCAAGTATATCGTACCTAGGTGCTTGCTGCACATGGGGCTTCCAGAACCTCTCAGGGGCCTAGAGAAACTGCTCATACAGTAGTGTTCACAGCCCTCTCCCCCACCTCACTTGGTAAAAGGGGGTCCAAAGAGAAAGTACAACCTGAGTGACAGGTGGAGTATGTAGGTAGCATACTCTGCTTTTGGCTCCAGAGGTTTGCTCCCAATAAGTCTGAGGGTGTCTGTCCTTATTTAAGGTGAATTATTTTCCAGAGGACAATCTAAGGCCTAATGCAAATGGACAAACTCAGGTATCTAAGTGTAACTGAAAGCTGCAGGAGTATGTAACTGAAATTCAAACTTGAGTTTGTATGCTCACTCTCAAAAAGAGACTTTGAAGACTCAGGGGATACTGGGCTCTCATTCTAGTCCCAGTTCAGTAAGGTATCCCTTACTCCAGCTTTAGCACTCAGCCACACCTACACACAAACAAGCAACCCCCCCAAAACAGTGTGGGTGGCTCTCAAAGTCAATGTGCTGAGATAAAAAAGCAAGACCAAGAAAAAGTATTTCTTGCATGATTTAATTTAGGTGACAGTCTAGAAATGAAAATTAACCTATAGTGCTAGAAGGCAAATCAATTGTTGGGAGTGAGGGATAAACAGCAAAGGGACACTTGGAAACTTCTAGGAATAATGAAAATGTCCTGTGTCTTAATTGTGGTGGTGAGTCACCGGTGTAGATGCCTATCACATTCAAATTGGACATTTTAAAAATATGTAATGATTGCAATAACTTATACCTCAGTAAAATCAGGTAAGAACAATATTTAAATAAAATAAAAGAATCAAACGGAGTTGTGACTCTAGAAGTTTGAAAGAAAAAGTAATGTGCTGGGCATGGTGGCGCATGCCTGTAGGTGGCAGTGTAGGAAGCCACCACCGGGGCC
>PVHY01027599.1:0-16069 GCA_004024945.1 Uropsilus gracilis
TTTTTTTTTTTTTTTCGTTCATGTAGTTTGGTGTTCTTTTGGGTTTCTGGATGTCAAATTTCATTTCTTTCTTCAGGATTGGGAAGTTTTCTTCCATTATTTCTTTAAATAGCCTTTCAGTACCCATATGCTTCTCTTCTCCTTCAGGGACACCCATAACTCTTATGTTTCTTCTCTTTGAGGAATCAGGCAGATTGCTGACTTTTTCTTCAATTTTCTTACATTTTCAGTTATTTTTTGACTCAGGTGTGATAGAGGTCCAATTTTCCCAACTTCACTTAATGGAAAATCTGTCTTTTCCCCATCAAATGTTCTTGGTTCCCTTGTCAAATGTTAGTTGAACTATATATTTGTGTTTATTTCTGGGATCTTGATTCTGTTCCATTGATTTATGTATCTGCTTTTATGCCAATGCAATAATGCCTTATTTACTATACTTTTTTATAATATAGTTTGAAATCATGAAATACAATGCCTTTAACTTTATTCCCTCTAAAGAATAATTTGACTATTTTGGGTGTTCGGGGGTTCCATATGGATATTAAAACTGTTAATTCTAGTTCAGAGACAAAAGCATTGGAATTTTACTAAGGGTTAACATAAATCTATTGGTGGTTTTAGGTAGTATAGTTTAAGACTTTTTTTAAAATAATGTTAACTCTTCTGATGCATGAACATAGGACATACTTACATTTATTTGTGCACTCTTTAATTTCTTTCATCAATGTCGGCTTTTAGTGCATAGATCTTTCATGTCCTTGGTTAAATTTACTTTTTATGCTATTATAAGGAGTATTTTTTGGAATAAGATTATGTAGGATCAGTTAACTTCATAGGTGAATTCTGTCAAACATGAAGAAAAATTGGCATTAATTCTTCTCAAATGCTTCCAAAAAAAACTGAAGAGGAATATTCCCAGACTCATTTACAAGGCTAGAATTATCTTAATAGCAAAACATATAAGTACACTACAGAAAAAAGAAAACTGCAGACCAATATACCTCAACAAAAATTCTCAAAATATTACTAGCAACTGAATATAATAGCACATCTTATATTCAAGTGGGATTTAGTCTTAAGGTGGAAGGATAGTTCAATAAGCCAAGATAATACACCATAATATAGGATGAAAGATAAAAATCACATTATCTTAATAGGTGCAAAAAATTGATAAAATAAAATTCAACATATGGTCATGACAAAAACTTTCAGTGAGTATGGAAGACTAGACCTCAAAATATTAAAGGTTATCTATGAGAAATTCACAATTAGCATCATACACAGTGGTGAAAGGTTAAATATTTTCCCACTAAGACCAGAGACAAGACATTGTATCACATCTATTTCAATATATTACTGGAAGTTCTGACTAGAGAAATTAGCACAGGTGTTTCCACAGTTCAACAGGGGACTCTCAGGCTATCAGAGACTCAGTTTGGAAGTGGAATCACATAGTCATCCCCAATGTTATATCTGGTCCACTAAAAGTATCTGTTATCATGCAAGGTAGTCCAGGGAGATCTTAACCTTCCCTCCTTCTCTGTACCACCTCCATTTGGCACTTACTGGAAAACTATGAGAGGCCATAGCAAACTTGGTCAGTGTAGTAGCTTCTTTAGAGGCCACCAGCATATAGAGTGCATAAAATTTCCCACAATGTGTTTCAACACAATGTACTTCCTAGAGACAGTGGACATACACACCATTCCTTATCTTTTCATATTCACAAACTCTGCCTGTGTTAAAACTAGCACAGTATTCTTTCTGGCTTTGTTGGTGGAAAAAGGGCAGAAATGGTGGTTTATCATGTACATACATTTTTGAATGGGTCTTTTAGACATTAAGCTTGCCAGAGACCTCTAGAATCTACAAGCTAGGAAGCTGGCTAGCCTCAAGTTAAGGGAAAGAGTAGTCATCATCTTTATAGACTTTTCATCAGGGGGTTTCTGCATATCAAACTTCAGAAAGACTGAGAACACAAGCAACTCCTCCCACCTCCAGGAAACTTAGGTCGTTGTGTTTAGACTGTATAGTAAAAAATTGCAGTTCCCAATAACTATAGGAAACAGAGCCTGTAAGAAAAAAGTGTTTAGCACCGGGGTGCCTGCAAGCAGCAGCCTAGGAAGCCATGGTGGCAACCAGGGATCGCGGTTTGAGTCCCACCAGGGCAACATAGAGAGACCTAGTCCCCAAAAAATATCTGGGCATGGAAGCGCGCCCCTATAATCCTGGCTGAGACTGGGGATTGCTTGAGTCTGTGGCACCCCGGGAAACGTGAGCCTGCAGTTCCAAGCAAAACTAGGGAGACCTAGTCGCAAAAAAATAAAGAGTGTTGACCCCACTCTCACCAAAGGACAGAGAAACAAGACAAAAATTACATAAGGTCACAAAGGTGCTAAATGAAGATCTTGACCATATGGACCTAACAGATATCTATAAGACATGCATCCCCCAAAAAAGGAATACTCTTTTTTCTTTGATCATAAAGGTTATCAAACTAGAAATCAACAATGAAAAGAAAGGAGCATGTTCAATACATGGAGACAAACAACATGCTAGTGAATGACTGCTGGGTAATTGAGGAATCAAACAAGAAATTAAAACTTCTAAACAAATGACAAAGATAAAACAACAATCCAAAATTATGGGACTCAGAAAAAGCAGTATTAAGTGAAGGTTCATAGTAATACAGGCTCATATCAAAAAGCAAGAAACAAACCAAAGAAATAACCTAATTTCCTAACTCAAGAAACTAGAAAAGGAACAACAACAAAAAAAAAAGCAAAAGATGAGAAATAATAAAAGTAAAAGCAGAAATAAATAAAAAATAAAAGGGGGGAGAAATAGGCTTTACCTGGGGTACAATTAAAAACCACTAAAAACTCAAATGCTCATTATTTGGACTTAAGAGTAGATTAATAAGTGATGATCTATCTATACAACAGAATACTAATCATCAAAAAGAATGGCGGGATTATTCAAATAAAAACAGAAATTAAAAAGACAGTCCAGAAGATCAACAAAGCCAAAAACTGGTTCTTTGCTCAAAAGAAAAGAAAACAATCAAATAAGCAGGATCACAGTGAAAGAGGAGAAATTGCAACTGAAACAATAGAAATCTAAAGGATAATCGAAGAGTACTATGAGCATCTCTATGCAAACAAGTACAACAACGTGGATGAGATGGAAAGATTCTTAGAACTATAAAGTCACCCAAAATTGAACAAATAAGAAATAGAGGTCATAAAAAGACCAATCACAAGCATCAAAATTGAAGCAGTTACCAAAACTCCCCCTAAAAACAAGAACCCAGGACCAGTTTCACAAATGAATTCTACCAAATATTCAAAGATAAAATAACACCTGTAATACTAAAAGTATTCCAAAAAAATGAGAGAGAAGGAAAACTACCAAACACATTCTACAAAGCAAACATTATGCTAATGCCAAAACCAACCAAAGACAGCACTAAGAAAAAAAAATTACAGATCAAATTCCTTAATGAACACAGATGCAAAAATTCTAAACAAAATCCTGGCAAATTGAATCCAACATGCATAAAAAGGATTATTCATCATGACCAAGTGGGATGTATCCTGGAGGCATAAGGGTGGTTCAACATCCAAAACTCAATTAACATAATCGATCACATCAAGGAGAAAACCAAAAACCATATGATCATATCAATAGATACAGAGAAAGCATTCAACAAAGTTGAAACCAAGGAAACCAAAAGATGATACTTGAAAAAGATGTGAACAAACTTCTAGCAAGGAGCACAAAGAAAAAGTGAAAAAATTATAGCATCAAAAATTAATGAGAAGTTATGACAGACACAGCAGAATCCCGGTATAATAAGTCACAGCAGAAATCCTAGTATAATGAATATACTATGAACGTGTGTGAATAAGCTCAATAATTGAGATGAAATGGACAAATTCTTAGAATAAGGAAGAAATAGAAAACCTAAACAAAACAATCACAAGCAAGATAATTGAAATAATAAACAAAAAGAAAGATAAAATTACATGATTGCTCAAGTTAGGACTACTATTACTCTGTGGAACAGTAGTGCTGAGAATAAATATCCTTTTCTTGTACCTGATCTTAGGGGAAAGGCTTTCCATTGCAAATATGTTTGTGATTTATGATCTTTATTATGCTAAAATACCATTTATCTCAAATTTTTAAGGGTTTCATCATAAATGATTATTGAATCTTATCAAGTGCTTTCTGAGCATCTATGTTATAACTTCATGGCTTACTTTCCACTTTGTTGATGTGGAACTGGAGGTTACATGCTCACAAGATGGCTTAGCCACTTGCCTCTTTTTGCTAGCAAGGAGCCTTGGATTGCTCCTGTGCTGTTTCTCTCCCTACTGCTTGAATGCGTTCATGACTTGGGGAGACTTCCCGCAGAGTGAACGATTCAAAAGAAGGTATAAGGAAGCAGTCACAACGCCACTTATGACCAAGATTTGTATGTCACCCATCGTCATTTCTGCCATATTCTGTTTATTAAAATGAGTCATCAAGTGACTCTCACACGGAAGAAGAGAACTAGGTTTTATCTGGGGTACAGTTAAAAACCACTATAAACTCAAATGTCCATTATTTGGGCTTATGAGTAGATGAATAAAGGAAGATATAGCTATACAATAGAATACTAATCATCAAAAAAATAGCGGGATTATTCAAATAGAAAAATCACATGGGTGAATCTCAAAGTTGTGCAGAATATAAGACATCAACTACAAAAGAACATGCGCTGAATCAACAATTTTACATGAAGAACAGTCAAAGCAATCTAAAATTATAGAAATTAGATCAATAGCTCCCACAAGGAGTGGGGAGAATTATTGTAAATGGCATGAGTAACTCCTGGAGCAATGGAAATATCTTCACTAGGGTGGTGTTTTCTCAGATTAAAACCTGTGCATTCTACTATGCAAACTGCATCTTTAAAAGGTGGGAAAAAATAAAAGTAAGGGGTGTTGAATAAGTACATTGGAAGTTTGAAAGAAAAGACTGGAAAGATAGGATATTCAGGAAGGAAGTGAAATAAAAGACTGGAAATATGGGATATTCAAGAGCACAATATCTTGTACTCCCCAGTGACACTGAGGAGCAATGGGTTGCCTGTTATTTAGCAAGGGGAAGGAACACCATTGCTGACATGTTTCCTACAGATGGTGCCCTCTCTTCTTAACTATTATCAGTGACAGTGGTGAATTGTGAGTTGTGAGGCCCCAGAGTCTTGGCAGAATTAATGAGCTGTTTTTCTCCACAGGGTGAGTCCTGGGACATCCCTTCTCCCCCCCCTCCCACATCACCTCACCAAGCTTCCCTTTATGCTTCCGTTACAACGAGAAATCATTGTAGTTTATTTGCTACATTAAGAGGCATGGCCAAAAAGCTCTGAAGTAAAGAGATATCTCTGGCCTCACACAGTGAGCAAAATGATGTTGGGATGTGGTTGGTATGTGACCCCTTCAGACTGTCCAACTAGGTGCAAACAACAGCCCTGGTGCTTCCTAAATAGACCATTGAGAACAAGGACCTTGTCCTCTACATGTTTTCATTTCTTTATCTGAAACAGAAAACAATAATTGTAACTCATATTTCTGTAACTATAGGAGCAATATACTGTACTTTAAAAAGTGACTGGGGAAGTAAGCAGTCATAATAATTTTTCCTATCTAAGCATTAATGATATATAATCCTTAATCAATTCCAAGGGTATGTTTCTGCATCTGAAGATCAAACTTCTGGCTCCAGACAATCCTTGTCATAAGGACACTATAGCAGCAAGACATGAGGACACTCTGACTTCATCTTGGGTGAGTTATAATTTATTCTCCAAGCCATCAATTTCCATAGATCTGCTGGGGTCTGGGATCAGAATTCTCACCCTAGCACTTATTTGCTGGATTATTTAACCACTATTATTTAACCTCTATTATATGTGAGACCATCTCTTCTACATGGGAGGGATAGAATTATTTTTTCAAGGTTATTGTGACATCTTAAAGGTCAGGAAATTTTTAAGTTCCTAGTGAATAAGAGGCTTTCCATGAATGATAACTGCTAAAACAATCCATTCTTATTATTGGATTTGATAGCAGAATTTGTATTTCATAACTTTATTGCTCCTAATAAATGATTGACTCTTTCCAATAAATAAAGGAATAAATGCACCCATGAAATTGGAATTAATGCAAAGTAGGGAAAGTAGTGCTTGCCTTTTGTTGGTGTCAGAGAAAAGGACTAAACAAAGGTTAGTGTTAAGGAAAAAAACAAATTATGAAAGAGAATAAGAAAGAACAGAGAACCAAATGAAGGTACAAACTGAACGGATTTAGAAATAATGAATAGAAAATGTGTGAACACACATTGCCAAGAGACTAGGAACGTGAAGAATGCTGTAGTTGATAGATGAAAAGTAAACTGGTTAATTGCTGAGATTAAAGTAAGATAGCAATACAATTTTAAAGAAATAATTGAAATTGCATTTACCTCTTCAAGGAGAAAGAAGGAGAAACATACAAAAGACTTTTTAAAGTGGGAATGGGGCAGAGTAGCAAGGACACCACCTGCCTATTTATTTTTCTTTAGTATAAACTATATAAATATAGTTTATATACAGTATAAACTTATTAATTATAACTAATTTATTAATAATAATAAATTTATTAATATAATTATTTTTCAAAGAGATAATACATTTTTTAAAGGAATATGTCTTATCCTCAAGGGGGAGAATATTGATGAAGGAAGGAATATAGAAGATGATCAAAAGGAGGGAGTCATGACAAAAAGGGAATGAGATGTTGCTTTTATCACAAAATAGAAACCTTGTGATAGACTATTAGGTCCATACTCATTGAAGACTATGCCATTCATAAACTCTCAGAACACTTCCTGCCAAATTATCTGATTCCTCATCCCCTAAATAGTCTTCTTAAGATTGTTCTCGAAGAACCCCAGTTCTCATCTCTTAACTCCCCAGAGAGTTACTGCACTGCCACCCAAATCCTCACTTTCTATGTCCCTGGGTAGTAATTCATGGCAAAGATCCAGGTCACATTCTCCAGAAGGTTGTCTTTGACTCATCCACCCAGATTCTTCCTTTTTGGAGTAGGCTTCCTTCTCTCACCTACCCATGATCTTTGCTTTGTCTTCAATTCCAGGGGTCTAGAGGTCTTTCCAGGCATTCCCTAGTGCCAACTTCGTGCCTAAGGTCACACTTCCCCCATCTCCTCAGTGTCTCTTGGGATGCCTGAGCCTGTCACCGTATACTCTAAGGTCTGTTGCTTCAGTGGCTGAGGAAAAAGCACTAAGTCTGTCCAGTTCACATCTAATTGATCTGCACTGGGTCTTTCAAGGAGAAAAATACTAAAAAGGGCATTACTAGTAAAATTATGAGTATAAACTATAGTTAGTAATGTTTTATTAGTATTGAATTTCCAAATTAAATATGAGTTTCTTTTTGCTTAGAACTATGGAGTTTACACAAAATATGAGTTTCTTTTTGCTTAGAACTATGGAGTGATGAGACTTTATGTAAGTAACACATTTTCAAGCAACTGAAAATAAATATAATAGTACATATAAAGTAAAAAAAGGACATGATTTAACATGGAAAATACTAACTTAGAATTTTTCTGTAACTTAAAATTTGTATATAAAAAGTCTTTAAATCCAAAATAGTACATGAAACTAAGGACCATTAAATAAATTCTAAGATCTACATAATTATATCAATCTCAACTCAATATATTTTTATGTTGATGCACTCTTATATGAAGGTAGAGTACTTCTTTTAATTATAATTAAATTTTAATTATCTTTTTAGTTTCAAGTCCTAATATTTAGATTGTTATTGCCATTACAATAAAAGTCAACCAGCAACATTATTGGTCTTATTTTGCTCATTGTACATAATGTTAAGATGGGGTTGCTGCTTTCATTCATAGAGAATGCTCTTGATTTACTAAAACACAATTTTTAAATGGTACAAGATAAACTAATAATTATCACTATAATGCGACCTCTTCATACACAGAAGAAATATTCTGAATTCCTACATTCTGTCTCTGTTAACTCTATACAAATAATAACAAAGTAGATAAAATATAAATGATTAAAAAATATTTGCCACAGCAGAGAAAATAACCCCATGTAGATATTTATGAAAGGGAAGTTGATGCTAAAAAATTTCATGATAAACCTTCCTAGAGACAAGAAATTTCTGATAACTCCCTGTATTCAGAACAAGAGAGGTTTTCAATACCTAATTAAAGAATTGATTTAAATGAATTAACAAACACATTTTATCATTTTTTTCTTCTACTAGTATCTGAAGAACCAGTGTGAGACTTCATTTTCTTTCCATCACTTTCATGGTTTCCTCATTCCCAGAAAGTTCAACCAAGACAAAAAGGTGAGAGGAGATGCTGGAAGGTTAAAAAGACTGAGTGAGTGAAGACAGACTAGAATCAGCTAGTACATTTGACCAATACCCAGGCTAAATCTCTGAAGACAGCTTGGGACCCTACATTCACAGCTCTCACCCTCTACGTCTACACAAGAACACACCATGATCAACCAAAGCTCCCCAGCGGGCTTCATCCTCCTGGGCTTCTCTGAACACCCAGGACTTGAAAGAATCCTCTTCGTGGTGGTCTTGATTTCTTACCTCCTGACTCTGCTGGGAAACACAACCATCATCCTGCTGTCAGTCCTGGACCCCAGACTCCACTCCCCAATGTACTTTTTCCTCTCCAATCTCTCCTTTCTTGACCTCTGCTTCACCACCAGTTGTGTTCCCCAGATGCTGATCAACCTCTGGGGCTCAAACAAGACCATCAGTTTCCTTGGCTGCTTTGTCCAGCTCTTCATTTTCATGTCCTTAGGAACCACTGAGTGCATCCTTCTGACAGTGATGGCCTTTGACCGTTATGTTGCTGTCTGCCAGCCCCTTCACTATGCCACCATCATCCACCCCCGCCTGTGCTGGCAGCTGGCTGCTGTGGCCTGGGTTACGGGTCTAGTCCAATCAGTTGTCCAGACACCACCCACCCTCCACCTGTCCTTTTGTTCACACAGGGAGATAGATAACTTTTTATGTGAAGTTCCTTCTCTAATTCACATCTCCTGTGGAGACACCAGCTACAATGAGGTTCAGTTGGCTATATCCAGTGTCATCATTGTGGTCGTGCCCTTCAGTCTAATTCTTGTGTCTTATATTGCCATTGCCCGTGCAGTACTGAAGATTAATTCTGCAAAGGGGCGGCGGAAGGCTTTTGGCACCTGCTCTTCCCATCTCATTGTGGTTACCCTCTTCTACAGCTCAGTCACTGCTGTCTACCTCCAGCCCAAAAATCCCTATGCCCAAGAGAGGGGCAAGTTCTTTGGTCTCTTCTATGCAGTGGGCACTCCTTCACTGAATCCCCTTATATATACTCTGAGAAACAAAGAGATAAAGAGGGCATTCAATAGGTTGCTGGGGAAGGATGAGAACTCCAGGTAAAGATGAAGGAGAGCTTTTGATATGCTTTCTAAATTATGAAAAGTTTTTTAATGATTAGTAAGAATTTTTATTTCACTAGTCTCCTACATTCTCCATACATACCACCAAATCACAACAATATCTCATTTAATATGAGTTACTTAAGGAAGTAGACAATAAGAGAGGAGGAGAATAAAGAGAAAGAAAGAGAGGGGGATAGACACAAGCAAAAACTAGGTTTATGTAGATATCATCTTACTCCTTACACTTTAAAACTATCAGTAAGTTAATTACTAATATTTTTATTACCCTTTCTTTCTACTATCTTCCCCTTTAGAGATTCCCTAACTCTGCTATGTTCATTTCTAGTTATATAATCTCTCTCCATAACTATATGATCTCTCTGCATATTATATCAGTAGGCAGAAATATTTACCATGAACTCTGGAAAACATGCACTTTTACAAATATCACACAAGCAAACCCTTAAAACACAGCTAATCAGAGACTTAGAAGATGTCTTCTGGTCCTTCTGTATCATGAGAGAGGGGAAGACTACTTAAGACCTGTCTCTCACTCTCCTTATAGCTTTTGTGGATTTATCATGAGACAAACATTTCCTTATTGCTTCCCAAGTTATATGCCTCCTCTACATCCCTTAGGATATAGCTGCAAAACACACTGAAAATTAAACCTGGATACATGAAAAGAAATATACCACATGACCAGGAAGAATTTGTTCCCTGGATGTAAGATTGGTTTAAAATTTGTAAATCAATGAATGTAATGTTTCAAGTCATTAGAATAAAAAACAAAATCACATATCACTTCAATAGATGCAGAGAAAGAATTTGTCAAAATCTAATACTCTTTTATAATTAAAAAAATTTTAGGAATAGAACTGCAACTTGCTAAGTCTCCAAAAATCAACAGAAAACCAAAATCTTACTTAATAATGAAATAATGAATGCTTTAATCCTAAGACCAGAAATGTGTGTGGTGTCCACTCTCACTGCTTCAATGAAACACTGTATTAGAAGTTTTTGTCAGGACAGTAAGACAAGAAAAATAAATAAAAATCATCTATCCTAGAAAAGCAGTAAAAGGTATCTCTACTTGCAAATGTCACACTCTTACACATTAAAACATAAAACCTGAGTAGGTTATCTTTAAAATACAGAAATAATCATTTCATAATAACTGTAGAAATTATACAGTATTAGAACAAAACATCAAAATTTTAAATAAAGAAAATCTTACATTTACACAACTCTAAGCACTATAACCTAAACTCTGGTACTATGAGTAAATTTTAAATAAATTTTAAATAAAGAAAATCTTACATTTACACAACTCTAAGCACTATAACCTAAACTCTGGTACTATGAGAACAGAGGTCAAAAATAAATCTACGTATTTGAGAGTCAATTGATTTTTATAAGCCCCAAAGGGGCATGAAGGAGGGAGAAAAATTGTGTCTAGGTAATTTGATGAGAAAACTGCAATTTTTACTGTTAAGCTATTGCACATACTAGATACAGATGTGAAGAAAAAATGAGCCTAAATGTCTACCTGACAGCACACAAAAACTAAATTCAGCAGTTTATTGAAATAAGTATACAAAACATAATATAAAATACCTTAAAAGTGTAAGTATATCATGATTTTAAAGTAAAGATTTTTTAGGTCCCATCACAATTTGCCATTCATCAAAACTGAAAATGTCTTCTCTTTAAAAGGCATTGCTAAGAAAATGAAAATGCAAGGCATAATATGAGAGAACATTTTTTAAAATTTTATATTGCATGTATTCATACCTGCACATTGATGAATACAAATTATAAGTCATAATAAACATAACAAAAGAGTTCAATTGAAGAAATAAATGAGGAACAAAAGCATATGACAAGATATTCAACATCATTAATCAGTACAGAATGAATCAAAACTACTGTGATAGGTATTTCATGACCAATAAAATTCATACAACCAAATCATGGACAATAACAAGTGTTACTGAGGACAGAGAATGACTGGTTCCTCTTTTTATAATTTTTATTCATTCATTTTCAGTTGGGATAATATTTGCACCCCCCATCAGGTATTGCCACCAACTTCCCCATAGACTATTGTGCTACCTTCCCTTTGTTCGTATCCCTCCCATAGTCCTTCCCTCTCTGGATGCCTTAGTACTATAATCAGCTTTCAGTGTTCAATTTTCAACCTTGTCTTTATCTAACCCTTAACTTGGTTTCTCTGTATTCCAAATGGATAGACATCATACCATCTGATGTCTATCTTTATCCTTCTGGTTGATTCACTTAGGAAAATCCCTTCCAGTTCCACTTATGTTGTCACAAGTAGCATGAGTTTATCCTTACTGATCACTGAATAATACGCCATTGTCTATATATAGCACATCTACTTGATCCTTTGTCATAGATTAGTTAAGCATATATGTGTGGCTTTTTTCCTGGGTTTTCAAAGCAATTCCACTGGTCTGTTTTAGTTCTGGTTCCAGGCTGTTTTTATTCTTATGGCTTTGTAGTATGGTTGAGGGCTGAAAGTATAATACCTCCATTCTTCTTCTTTTAGTCAGGAGAGTTTTGACAATTTAAGGCCTTTGTAATTCCATATGAATCAAAAAATTTCTATACAGCAAACAGAGATACACTATGAAATGGGAGCAAATATTTGCACATCATACAACCGATAAGGTGACATCAGGCTCAAAAGGGGCAGAAGTCTCCAACCAACAAGCCAAAGGAAAAAAGAACACTTTTAAATGTGGCTTCTGCTACCCAGATTATTTCAGGTTCTTGCCACCCACACGTAACAGTTGTTAGTCAAATGTAATTTGAACAACAGAGTTTTATTTTCAAGGAAAATTAACCAGAAAAACAAAGTCTATAAAGCAAAAGCATGCAAATACAACATCAGCAGGTTATAGCACTTTCAAACAATCAGGTATCCAAAAATTAGTAAGTATCCAAGAGGGAAAAAAATCAAGTCATTTAACCTTGTAGAACCAGAAAGGGTCCCCACTCTTATACAGAGAGCTGTGGCTAATAAACATTCAATCTATACTGAGTAGCCTATTGCTTTTTTTTTTTTTCCTGAACTTCCAAACTCTTTCTAAATCTGGCTTTTTGCATATATACTGAATCTGTTCTGGCAACCAGGGAAAACACAAATCAAAACCAAAATGAGACCACCTCAGACTTGTGAGATTGGCCAGTATCAAAGAAGTGGAAACAAGTGCTGTCAGGATGTGGTGAAAAAGAAACAATATTACACTACTAATGGGAATGCAAATGGATTCAACTTTATGAAAAGCTGTGACATTTCCTCAAATCACTAAAAATGAATCTACCCTATGATTCAGAGATTCCACTACTAAGATTCTACTAAAAGGACAAAAAAACACTAATTCAAAAGGAAATGTGCCCTGTTTGTAGGACTATTTACAATGGCAAAGATATGGAAACAAGCTATATGCCTCCAAAGAGATGATTGGATCAAGAAGATGTGGTATATATAGAAGATATAGATATATATATATATTCATATGTATATATATATATGTGAGAAATGCACTCATCAATCAAAAAAAATAAACTTATACCATTTGCAGCTACCTAGGTAGAGCAGGAAGACATTTGCTAAGCAAAATAAGTCAATGGAAAAATAATAACATCAAATGCCTTCACTTATAATTGGACAAACTAAACACAGTATCAGGAAAAAGGCAAATTTTGCAAGTTGACATAGATTCGAAGAAGAACAAGGGAGAAAGAGAAAGAGGGGTCAAAAATGGGAGGGGAGAACAAGGTGATGGTTCTTAGGTGCTAGGTGGTGAGAGAATAATGAAGACTGACCTGAAGGGAAAACATGATGAAAGAAAATAAATAAAATTTTAAACAGTGTCAACCAAAAAAAATGTTTTTTTAAATTTTGTCATGAATATTCAAACTTGCTAATTACAACCATTATTTAAAAGTAAGTTAAACTTATAAATAATATAATCATAACTTAAAGTAGATTTCAAACAGTGGTTTTTATTGTTTTAATGACCATCTCTGCTCTTATCGATATCTACTATATCTTCAAGGTAAATATAAAAATATATTGCATATTTATAAGTACATATATAATGTATTGCATAATGGTGTGTTACACTGCATCTCTTTCCATCTCTAACTTTACATTGATGTCACATTGACAATTTAAAATTGATTGGGAGTAAAGAAATATATATAATACAAAAGTCAACAAATGCTATTAATCAAGATTTTTTTTGTCTTAAGTTCCAGCATATCACTGTCCACAATGCTTTAGACCATACTATGACAGAAGTGTTATCACATAGTCCGAGGGCAAAGTTGTAAATGCACACCATGTAAAAGTAAATTGCTTCTGGTTTTCTTCTTGTGTTTCAAAAGAACATGTTTACCAACAGCCAGTAGCCACATAGTATCAATCTGAAGCCATAGCTGCAACTGGGTAACAACCTGGTTAATTATTCCATTATCATCCTTCCTGACCCAGCTGGTTTTTGCAGTGATCAGACTGCTGAATAAAAGAACAATAAGATAGTAACAACCACAACTTCATCCTTCATAGGTGGCAGTAGTCTGTCAATTCCTCAATTAATATTTTCTTGACTTACTTTGTGGTGAAACTGGTGCAGATGCAGGGCTTCCTCCCCGCCATCCCCTATCACCTTATTTCTTATTCCACAGACCAAAGAGCCAATGTGGTTATACTGCCAGCTACCATGTGTGTGCATTTCAGTTCCATCTGAGGACTTCAAACTTGACTTCTGGCTAAGCCCACTGACCTAGTGCATACATCACAATGGGGACCAGGGCCAGAAAGTCACTTATTAACTGACCCCACAGGCCCCCATTCACTCTAAGTAGAAGATGCACAATAGTGACTCTGCTGCTTCATATGAGTATTGACTATATGCCCCATGTGATTTTTCTAGTACTACAGTTTATAATATAACATTAGTAAGTGTGGTCCACAAGACATGCAAAAAATTGGACCAGTACACCTCCTTCACACCATGTACAAAAACCAGCTCAAAAAGGATAAAAGTCTTAGATGTAAGACCTGATACCATAAAACACATAGAGGAAAACTTGGGCAAAACTTTCCAATAACTACACTTCAGAAACCCCTTCCAGGACACATATACAGCTGGCAAAAAAATGAAGCAAAACATAAACAGCTAGGACTCCATGAAACCAAAAGCCTTTGTACAGCAAAAGAGATAATAACCAAAACAAAAAGAAACACAACCAAATGGGAGAAGGGTCTGATAACAAAGATACAGAAAAAGCTCACACAACTTAACAAAAACAAAGCAAATGCCCAGTCAAAAAATTGGGAAAAGAAATAAAAAGACACTTCTCCAAAGAGGAAATACAAATGGCCGATAGGCATATGGACAAATGCTCAACATGACTAATAATCAGTGAAAAGCAAATCAAAGGCACACTGAGATACCATCTTGCCAGTAAGAATGGCCTATATTTAAGAAATGGACAACAAGTTTTGGTGTGGATGTAGAGAAAAAGGAACACTCTTACACTACTGGTGGGAGTGCAAACTGGTTCAACCGCTATGGAAGACTGTGTAGAGGAACCTCAAGCTACTGAAAGTGGAACTACCATTTGATCGAGCAATCTCACTACTGGGAATCTACCCAAAAGATATAAAAACACTAATTAAAAAAGACACATGTACCAGATATTTATCACAGCACTATTAACAATTGCCAAGATAACGAAACAACCTAAAAGCCCCAAAACTGATGAATGACTGAAAAAGATGTGGTATATAATGGAATATTATTCTTCATTCAAAGAAGACAAACATGTCATTTGCAGCAACATGGTTGGAGCTAGAAGGAATCATTTTAGTAGAAATAAATCAGAAAGAAAAAGAGAAATACGGTATCATCTTACTTATATGAGAGGTACAAGGAAAACAAACAATTGGACAAGAAAAATTTTAAAGTGCCCACAGAACTGAAGCATAGATCAAGAGAGGGGGAGGAGATTACAGTCAGGGAGAGGGAGGGCACAAGAGATAAAGATGGTTCACAGGTGACAAAGTGATGGGAGAACCTTGGGGTAGACAATGATGTAATATATATATATATATATATATATATATATAATATATTAAATGTGTCATTCATTTGGTAATACCAGCAGAAAAAAAATAGGTGTTGTTCAACTCAAAAAGAATTCAATGCAAAAAACTTTTTTTTTAATGTATCCTAAAGCCAGGCACAGTGGCACGTGGCTGTAAGCAACAGCCTACAGAGTTTGGCTGGGACTGGGGATGGCAGTTTGAGACGCACCCAGGACAACATAGCGAGGCCTAGTCCCAAAAAATAGCTGGGCATGGTGGCGTGTGTCTGTAATCCCAGCTACCTGGGAAGCTGAGGCTGGGGATTCCTTGAGTCTGTGGCACCCTGGGTAACATGAGCCTGCAGTTCCATGGGCAAAAAATAGCAAGACCTAGTCTCAAAAATAAATAAAT
>PVHY01027600.1:0-16086 GCA_004024945.1 Uropsilus gracilis
CTTCCTCTGAGGTTCAGAGGGGCAGAGGAACCATCGTTGGACTGTGCCTTGGGGACCTTTGGGTCTGAGAATGGTGACTGGGGTAAGATAACTGCTGCGTGTGGCTTTAAGGATGTTTCCTTCTCCCTGTTGAGCTCCCTTGTTAATAAACCCTGTTGTTACACAGCAATTGAGTGGCAACTGCTAGGTGCGTGAAACGTTGGGGCTTCGTGAGTTGGAGGGCCCTTGCCCTCCCTCCTTCCTTTTGGAGACCCGATTTCACCCTCTCCTCAGAGACCTGACTTTGGTTAAAGCTTCCAGGCCCCCTTCCTTCATTCCCCTGTTCTAGGGGCAAGCACTGTTTCCTGCTTGGGTGATCTCCCTTGGGTTCTGTTGCCTCCCCAGTCACCAGGGAGCAGCTCCACCCTTCCTTAGGCCTCTCCCTCTCAGAGCCCTTCTGGCCCAGTGACTGGCCTGCTTCCTGCCCCCGGTGGGCCCTGACTAGTCGGGCGGAGGAGCTGTCTCAAGAGATTGACGCTGCGGTGGGGCCAAGCAGAGGTTTCTGGGGGAGACAAGAGTCAGAGCTTGCTGAAGTGAAAAGTAAGTTTATAAAACGGGAAAAGGACGGTTTTGCATTTCTGGATGTATCACTTTAATTTCTGTGTCCACAGAGGCAGGGCTAATATCCAGCATTTTCAAAGACATGCTGAAGAGCAAATTGATCCTTAGGCAAAGCAGTGCCGTGGTGTTATTAGCCGTAATACCATCGGAGGAGTTTTGACTAATGGATGCAACTTCCCCTGCCTAAGTAGAATCTAATTGTTGAGTTTAACAGTTGCTCCACTTAGGTAATATCGTTTTCTAGCCCTGTCTGATTATTTTCAGACCATGATTCGTGGCATCATTAGTTTAGACTAGGAATCATATAATTATTTACGGAATTGAGCTGTATAATTATTTACGGAATTGAGCTGTATAGAAAACACCAATATGCCTGGTGTTTTCTGACCCCTGAGGAAGAGACCACAGCTCACCCTTCAGCATCAACACCAGGTCTCCTCAACCCATCTTCTTTTCCTTTGCCAAGGTTCCCAGTGAGGGTTTCTGGATCTTCCTGTATTTGTAAAGGGATGCACAGTTTTTTGTTGTATGGATTGAACCCTTGTCTTTCCCATGTGTTTTATTCATCAGAGTTTCACCCTGTCTGGGCATGGTATTCTGCTCTGTTCTCTCCTCAAAAAGGCCCCGTGGAATGATTGGGGCCTCTTGAGTTGTTCTTGTAGTTTTGTTTATGAAAAAGGAAATAGGCATTTTCTGCTGATGCATTATGAGGCAAATACTGTCATGGATTTCTGTCATCCCAAGAATTCTCTCTTCTGTTTCACTCTTACGCCTGAATGACTTCCGTGACTACCTGACTTTGGCGGGTGATTAAAACTCTAGCTCTTTCTGCTGACTGTTTCCTTTTGTGCAGATGCTTTTCAGTTGAATGTAGTGGTTCTTGATTGTCTTCTGATGGGAAGATGAACATCACCTCATGGTTTCCTTGAAGGACTCAGAAGACACATGTCGAAACTGCTCAGTTATTAGGGAATAATATTGTTATTTGGTTGCTACAATTCTGAAGAGTTTGTTTTCTCACAGCTACCAAAATCAGCCCACAACTAAAGGCACAGCGTGTGTGACAGAAAACCGCTGCATCTCATTTATTCACACACACTCTCGGATTCATCGTGATCAGTAACACCTAAGGGGGACTTGGCGTGTCCTGAGAAGAACGTCTCTAAGAGATGCTGAGAAGGTTCTGTGCTCCAGGACATTGGAGTAAGGATGAGTCCTATGGGGTAATCAAGAAAAGCTGAATGAAAAAAGTGGAATTCTTCTTGAAGGGTGCATTCAAACTATGCCTGCTAATCGAAAGTTCTGGAGAAAAGAAATAAAATATCAAGGTGTCTGCTGTGCTGTACTACTGAATCGACTCGATTTCACCCAGACTTGTTGAAGAGCATTTTTCCTTTCTCCTTTTGGTCTCTGGTGTTTTCTGACACTTTTTTGGGACCCCTGGTCGTGTGGCTGCAGGACTGAGGCTCTGCTTCTGTGTTCACATGACTGCCCTTGCGTCTGCTCTTCTTACAGGTATACCAGTCGGACTGGGTTTAGACCTACCCGCTCCAGAATGGCCTCTTGGAGACGGTGTCTTCCAAGACTGTTTCCACCTGGGGCCATGGTCTGAGCTGCTGGGGATGAGGGCTTTAGCACATTCTCGGGGAGGGAGAAACATAATTCAACCCAGAGCTGTGTTCTTCCAACAGGCACCCCCTAGTAGAGAACCTGAACTCATCCAGACACAGGCTTCTCTGGGTCCACCCAAGAGCTCGTCTCTGATGATCACGTGACTCACAAGCTGCTTAGTTGAGAGTCAAAACAAAAACTAATATTCTTTCAGCAACTAGAAGAGACTCAGCAGCCAAATGCATCAAGTTTACATCATGAGGCACCTAATCAAATGTGACAAAGAGCCAGGGAAATTTAGTCCCTATCTGGGAAAATGAAGGCATTCATTGAAACAGACGTGTGCTGGAGCTCAGGTAGTTAGCAGACAAGACCCTAAGGGCATTTATTATGTACATGCATGCTAAGGGGAGATAGGGCCATCGTGAGGAGTGAAAGGTAAAATATAAAGAACACAGAAGGAAATTTTACAAATAAAATAAGCATAGTAAAAATACTCTGGATGAAACTAACTGTGGATTAGACATAGCAGATGAGATCATCAGTGCGATTGAAGACATTGCAATATTAACAGACTGAGGTACAAATTGTTTTACAAGTTTGAAAGAATAATATCAAGTCATCTAGCATGTAAATTTGAAGCCATAAGAATAGAAACAGGGATTGAAGAGTAGCAGAAAACTACATGAAGAAATCCTAATCAAGGCCTTCCACATTAGGTGAAAGCTAAAAAACTATAAATTCATAGGTTCAAGAAGTTCAATGAACCTCAAATAGATGACAAAGGAAATTATAAAATAATCAAATGCTGAAAACCAGTGATAAGCAGAATATCTAAAAAAGACGTCCGAGGAAAAAGACACATTATGTCCGGAGGAATAAATTCGAGGCTTATTACAGGCTGCTAATCTGAATTCAGGCAGCCGAGAAGAAATCTTTAAAGTGCTGAACAATAATTTAAAAATAGCCCAGGAGTATCAGCTTAGAATTCTCTTCCCCAAACTGAAGACTCTTAAAGTAAAGCTGGGTGAATTCATTGTCATAAAACCTGCACGATAAAAATACTAAAGAAAATTATTTAAGCTTCAGGAAAAGACAAAAGATAAAAATCTGGATTCACACAAAGGAGTGAAGAAAAGCCCAAATGGTAAATATATAGGTGACTATAAACTATACTTTCTCTCATTTTTACTGTATTTCTCTAATAAACACAAAGAAAAAAATAATAATTTATACTGGTGTCTATAGCATTAAAGTAATGATCTGAATTAAAATACAGGACAACAGTGCCAGAAAAATGGAAAGGAGGAACTGAAAGAACAGTGCTGTAGGGCTTTTACAAGAGAAGTGAAGATGCATCATAAATATGAATATCGAGTGTATGCACTGATGTGTGCTCCAAACCCTAAAAACCTCAGAAAGCCACCCAGAGAAATAGAACTGGTAAGTCAATAATGGAATCACAAAAAGGTATAATTCAAAAGAAAACACACATCGAAGAAAATTAAGCATATGGAGGAACAAGAAACAAAGAACAATATGATAAATTTAAACCAGCCATATCAACAATTAAATTAAACATACACTGTTTGGACATTCTAATTAAAAAACATAATCCAAGTGGATTAAAACAGGATCCATCTATATTCTGTCTATGAAAAAGACTCTGATAGATTAAAAGTAAAAGGATAGGAAATATATTCCATGCAAACATTTATCAAAGAAAAGCTGAAGTAGCTGTATAAATCTCACACAAAGTAGACTTCAAACTCAGAATGAATGCCAGGAATAAGAATGAATGATGAAAAAGCATCAATACCTAAAAGAAGACATAACAAATCCCCAAAAAATGCCAACATAAGAACAGAGCTTCAAAACACTTAAAGATTTAAAAGGAAAAGTAGACAAATCTATAGTTAAAATTGAAGATAAGACTATTCTTTCAAAAGTTGATAGAACAAGTGAACAAAAAGATAAGGAAGACCTGAATCATAAAATACTTAGAAGAAAACACTCCACACGGTGGTGTGAGGGATGTCTTCAGAAACTCAGCTCCAATGTCAAGGGCAATAAAGTAGAAAGAGAAAATGGAACCATACCAAACTTTTTTTTCTTTCTGTGCAGTGAAAGAAACCAGCATTAAAATAAGAAGACACCCAACTAAATGGGAGGAAAGATTTGCACACTCCATCCACCCAACGAGGATTCCTATCCAAGATCTACAAGGAGCCCGTGTAACTCAACAAGAAAATGGCCCAGTTGACAAAATGGGCGCAAGAGCTAGAATAGCACTTGTCCAAAACAGACGACTGAAGCCAACAGACACATGGAAAACGTAAAGCCCATTACCACTCATCACCAGGGAAGTGCAAGTCAAAACCCCAGTGAGATACCACACGTGAGACACCAGTGAGAACCGCGCAGATCAAAACAACTGGAAGCTCCAAGTGTGGGAGAGGATGGGAGAAAAGGGAGACTTTTTCACTGTTGGTGGGAATGCGAGCGGGTCTCGCCCTTGGGAAAAACACCATGGAGGTTTCTCAAAATGCTGAGAACTAGATCTGCCCCAGCAGAGAGGCATTGCACTCTTCGGCATCTAGCCTAAGAATGTAAAACACTTCTGCAAGGGGTATTTGCCCACCCTCTGTCCATCGTGCGCTTATGTTATGTGCAAAGTTACTAGGCAGCCACTGTTCCCACCGAGGTGGGCATGTTAATGCGAGGTGGTGCGAATCCACCCGTTGGGGCTGCCCCACTGTGGACAAAAGAAGACGAACTCTTACCATTGCAACAACACCTGGAGGGGGCGACGCTAAGGGAAGTCGGACCGGGAGAGACAAATACTGAGGATTTGATTTCACGCACGTGGAATAAAAGGACCCGAGAAAGGATGAGCCAAAAGGCAACTGAAAAGATGCCGGCGACCTACCTGCAGAACTGAGGCCTCTGGAAAAGGAGAGGAAGAGGACGACGCACACAGGGAGGAAGCCCGGCGGGCTGGAGCAAAGATGGCGGGTGCTCTGGTGGTGACAGTACCTTGGAACCCCAAATCAATATGCTGTCATAAATCAAAAAAAAATACAATTAAAAAAGAATAGTGAAGCTTGAGCAACAGACGCCCAGCTGGAGCCAATCCACGTGCACAGACGACGCCACTCACACGCAGACTGCGTTGCAGAGCATCGGCTTCCCTGGAATCTGTTTTGCTTGATAATAATGGAACCGCACGAGCTCTCTGAGGCCGACTCTTCAGAGGGTGTTCTTTTCCAAGCTTCGGATTTCGCTCGTCTCGATTTTTTTAACAACGCGCAGCCACTAGTTCAGAAAGCACATGCTATTCTTCAGGCATTTTTCCTGCCACTCTCACTTATTTATTATTGTGGGGGGCGGGGGGGATCAACACACATGTATTTAATAATGTCTGAAATGTCACTGATTCGTTGTTCATTTTTCATTTTCTTCTCATCGCTTCATCTCCGCGTGCATCTGCCTTGACATTCCTGATTCTGTTGTCTTCATCTCCCATCTGCTCCTAACCGCTGCTAAGTCTCAGAGACTGCAGTTTGAAACCACTCCCGACTTCCTCTTCCCTCCACTGAGCAGCTTCCTGGGCTGAAATGCAATTCCTGGGCTCCCCGATTCTCTTTGATCCCCAGCACCCTTCTAATGGCTGCTTCAAAGCGCCTGTCTGCTCCCCTGGGCGCCATTTCCTAGTGCACTCTCTATGACGTCACAGGTTCTGCTGTTCTGCATGGCCAGCTTTTATTGCTGATGGTATTTAGACCGTTTAGACACTCTGTGCTACGGGGAGGGCGTTTGTGATTTATTTTCCTTCCTTTGGGAGTTACCTACTCTAGACGAAGCTTAGCTGTCGTGTGTTTGGGAGCAAACCCCAGGACGTATTAACCAAAATGGAATCGTTTGGGCGAATTCAGTGCGCGCCGGCCTGCAAGGCTTGGCAGCGGCTGAGCTCTCCTCTGTGGGTCCAGGCCTGCCCCGGACCTCAGGCACCTGGCGCCTCCCACGCAGGCCTGCTCAAGGGCCAGCCAGCATTTCCAGGGCAGCCTCTTCGTGGCCTCGGGCTCCCCTCAGTTGTTATTCCTCCTCTCAAGGTGTCTTGCGGCCGGTCTTCTCCTGCTTGGACGGCACCAGCTCATCCTCTGACGCCCCAGAAAGTAGAGGCAGGACTTGGGCTGGAGATCAAGCTGCCCTTTGCCGTGGACACTGGGCGCTCCCTCAGGGGAAAGCCCTGCAGGGCGCTCTGCCCCTGTGGGCCTCAGTTCCAGGGGGATGGACGCCCTCCCTCTCCTTCCTCCTCCTTGCATTTCCTCCCAGCCACGCCCAGCAGTTACAGCGGATGTTTTGCCCAAAGTTCATCGTTCTTCCCCGCGGTGTGACTGACGTCAGCGACGCTGCTGGTCGCGGGCCCAGGGGTGATGTTTCTTCATCTGCACGTCTCCGGGGCCACCGAGGGGCTTCATGATGGCTGGGTCACTGGCACCGTGCATTGAACGACTGGCATCTACCTGCCTGATGGTGGCCCTCGCTTGGGAGGAAAGGGCGGTGGGGGAGACGAAAGGGAGACTCTCCCGCTGCTGGCCTCGCAGGTCAGCTCGGTCCACCGAGGCCCGAGGGGCAGCTCTGGGCTGATGTCCACGGTTGCCCTGCAGCGCTGCTCTGCACCGTCCCCCAGTCAGGCTTCTCAGGTGTCTGTGACCTCACACAGACACCCCCCCCGCGCCCACTTTCCTAGCTGCAGAATGGTCAGCAGGTGACCCCAAGAGACAGACGGCGACCTGCATCCCCGCGTCGCATGGGGCCTCCCTGGGGAGAGCGGCGTGGACTGAGAGCCTCAACTTTGTTTCCTGTGTTGCCCTTTGCCAGTTGCGTGGCCGCTGCTTAGACACTGATTTGTCCACCGTTTGCCTCCTGTTTCGTGCAGTCGAGGAGCTCCTACCGAGCCACCGCCCTTCGTTCAGGGGAGCCTGGGATGCTGAGTTCTGGCTGCTTCTGCCATCCTGAGAAAGAGACGTTCTGTTTCCGCCCACCCTTTGTAGCCTGCAGCCCCACTGTGTGCTCGCACGAGGCCTGGGAGCCGTCTGCGTGCGTGTCGCGGCCGCGGCGCCGATTGGTTGCCTGCGTCTCTTGCCAGCTTTTGCCATGCCGGAGGCCGTGGTCTGGGCCAGAAAGCGTGCGCTTCCCCTGCTCCTCTGGGTCGCCCCAGGCTGAGCTGTGAGCTGGGCTTTGGGAGTGTTTGACGTTGGCTGCTGGAACGTAGGAGCCGTGGCGGCCTTCGCCTTCCCATCGTCTCTCCCCGGTGACCCCCTGGGCCCTGGCCACAGATTGCAGCTTCTCAGCCGACTCTTTCCTCCCTCCAGAGAGGCCAGCTCACTTCCTTCTTGGGGGCACCAAGATCCGTCTCCCCAGGAAGCCTCCCCTCCAGCTTTCCCAGCCGGACACCCCGTCCGTCCCAGCCGCCTGCACCTGCTGCCAGGTGCCCAGCGATTTACCCGCCGCGGCAGCTGGCTGCTCCCGTGAGCGTGACCTCACCGGGCCACTCCGGGCGTTCTCGGTGCACGGAGAGCCAGCTCACCGTTCCCTCCTCCTCCTCCTCCTCCTCCTCCTCGCCCTACGCACTAGCAGCCCCCCGGGGCCGTGAGCGGCGAGCAAAGTGTGGTGGCTTGTGGATGAGATCGGGGCTTCAGCGCGTGGCTTTTCGTGCACATTTGCCGACCCTGGGGAGCCCCGGGATCAGACCGTGGCCTGGATGTCGTAGCTGCTGAAGAGGGAGGTGGCAGTGACACACGATGGCCTGCCAGCGCGGGCAGCCGTCCTCTCCCCGGCCGCGTGTCCGGCCCTGCTGGCCTCAGAGGCTCGCCGTCGCGGTTCCCCTGCAGGGCTGCGGGGTGGCAGCTGAGGAGGCTTGAGGCTGCTGACCGGACCACGCCGTCCAGTTCCAGCAGTGGCTGGTTGGCTTCTTGCTCTTCCCCTCCTGTGAGGCGAGGCTCCCCTCCCCCCAGCCTTGTTGTGGACTCCGCCGTGGCAGCGAGTGCTGTTGGAGCCGCTTCCCTGCAGTCCAGCCAAAGTGCCGTGCCGGGGTGCGGGGAGCCGGGGTGCTGAAGGGGTGCCCGGGTCCTGGACAGCTGCCCTCCCGGCGGACGGGGGTCTTGCCCGTCGCCTCTGAGACTTTCAAGTCTTGTGCTGCCTCCCGTCCGCCTGAGGCCTGCGCTGGCCCTTCTGCTTCGAATGAGGGAAAGGACACTGAGCGACGTGGTCACATCAGGCGTCAGAAGAGGCAGGATGCAGGGGCCCGTTT
Organism: Uropsilus gracilis; assembly: GCA_004024945.1. Taxonomy (NCBI): domain Eukaryota; kingdom Metazoa; phylum Chordata; class Mammalia; order Eulipotyphla; family Talpidae; genus Uropsilus; species Uropsilus gracilis. Next base: position 8,528 of record PVHY01027600.1, read on the forward strand.
CGGTGGCTTTGCTCGGCCCCTCCACGCTGTTTCTCTGCAGCTCCGCGAGGAGGGGTGTCCGCACCCGCAGCAGCTGTCAGGAGCACTGGGCGTCCTCTGAGGGCCCAGGTCCCGCAGTAATGGACTCAGGAGGCGCCCAGAGGCCGCGCAGCCAACCCCGAGGGTCAGCAGCAGGACATCGTCAGCAGTCGATCGTCATCCATGCCACGCACGTGCTGGCAAGGCAGGCAGCGGCCAGCCTCATGCCGGTCCTTGGGGACTCCACGTCTGGCAGGCAGGCAGGCAGACGAGCAAGCTGTGGTCTTGCTTCACCGATGGACTCCCCCACGGGAAGCCCGTTGGCCCCGCCGAGACCATCCGTCAGAAGCAGGTCCGCATGGGCATGCATGTGTGCCACGGCTCTGCTTGGTGACCAGGGGTGGCCCATCATCACGGCCTCGCATCAGGTGTCTGCTCTCGAACACCTGTGGGGCTCACCCTGTTTCATCGTCCATGGCTCTGGATCTCCATCCCAACACTCCGAAGGGCGTGGAGCTGGATGGGATGCGTGAGTTCGACTCCGGGTCCACCAGCCAGTAGCTCTCTGGTGGAGGAGGCCCCGGTGGGCCTTAGCGGCAGGGTCTATGAAATGGGGGAGGGTAACAGGTAGGGAAAACCATGTGAAGAATCAAAACAAGTTATTTGCAGGTTTCACAGGTGTTGTGAAGAGTCAGATGATGAGGCATCAGACTGACAGCCTATTTGTACAGTCAAGCTTGAAGTTTATTTTAGTAGACAAAGGAGAGGTCACTGACCTATGACCTATGACCTATGACTCATGCATGTGAGACTATCTGGAGCACATTTACCATGGATGCTGATCACATCCACGTGGCTCATGTTTCTGCATCACATGTCAACCTCGTTCACTAGCAGGGTCACTGTAGATGGGCATCTCCCGGTGTCCCAGGAGAGCTGGCAGGGCTTCCAGCTGTCAGGAATGTGGCTGCCCCTGCCAGTGTGGCTTGGCCTAACCCTAGGACGGACCAGTGGGCGTGACTTTTACCCACATATTTGTTTATGCTGACATCATTTTCGCTGGAAGTCTCACTTGGGTTTGATACTTATGCTGTCGTTGGGTTTACCAAATATTCTCACCCAAAGGGGACAAGCCCGTTGGAAATTTGGGGCTTGGTGAGCTGATTCAGCGTGGCTACCAGGGTTCTCTGCAGTCCGGCTTGAGTAATGAGCTCAATCAAAATGAGCAGATGTCTTGCACTTAGTTAAGTGCATTCCAATTCACCAATCAGTGGGAGCAACTGATTCAATCTCTTGCTGGGGAATTTCTGTTAAACAAGCAAACAGCAGCCGAAGTTCTAGCTAGTGTGTTTTGCTTTCCACTTCCTGAAGTTGTGAAGTTGTAACGGGAAGTCGCAGGTGAACCCTCTTTCATGTAGGCTCTAGATCACATCAAGTGTGATCATGGAATAATTTTAATATTTTGATCCAAAATTAAAGTCTCCAACGAATGGGCTGTCATTGTGAAAAATCTTGGGTGGTGACTTTTTTGCACATTATTGCTCCGTGCCCTTCAGATATATAAACAGGGATACTGTATCTTAAATAACACAGAATGCTTCACTTTTAGTGCATGCTCACATAAATACCCCAGTTCCCTCAGTGCACCATAGTAATTAACTAATTGCGTTTGAAACAATTTAGATAAACCTTGCATTTAATTCTCTAATTCTCATCACACCCCTGGGTGCTGCAGGAGAGATCTTAAGAACCCTTTGTTGTATGTGGCAGGTTTGTGGCACAGCAATTGAATGACTTGCCCAGTGTCTGCTATCTTGCTAAAACTGTCCTAACTCCAGACCCCTCAGATCACAGCCAGGAATTCTTCTAGCTGATCAGCTAAACTGTTCACTAATCCATTTAGGGCTGTAATTAAAGATCAGACTCTTACCCAGAATAGTCTTTAATTTCACAGAATGCATTTGCAGGTAATATGTTCCTTATACAGTTGAATAGTTAATGCCCACCTTGGTAAAATAGTTTCCATGCAGGTAACTTTAAATACCTTCTTACCAGGTCTTTGTAACTTTGCAGCTTTATGTCTGCCAAGAAGTGGGATATCCTAATTAGGTCGATTTGTTTGAGTTGTACACTCCTGCCTAACTGTTGAAACCAAGCGAGCAAACCAGTTCTTGCAAAAAAATAAACAAAAACACCATAAATTAAAAAAAATACATAATGTGGAAGAACATAGACATCAAATCACCAGTGGTGTTAAATAACATATACATGCACTATACATTTTTAAATTGAGATAAAGATCAAAAACAAATTAACATGGAGAAAGACACTAACAAAAATTTAATTGTGAAAAAATACACACATTTCTCTTAAACATGAAAAGATGCTCAGCTTCATCATAATTAAGATATATAAGTGAGAAGTGCACTGATATTCATTCAGATGGGCAGTGTTTGTGAAGGCACACCGTGTGTCCGGATGGTGAGGCTGTGGGAAGACACTTTCCTATGGAGTTGGTCAGGACAAAAAAATGGTACAGTTCTTTGGAGTTGAACTTGGCAGTAACTAGCAAAATGATAATTCATTTAACCATTGACCCAGAAATATACTTCAACAAAATATGTTGTTTTTAACTCATTTAGACATATTTTCAATAGAAAATTGTGCTAATACCCAAAATATGTACTCCAAAATATGTATAATAAGTTATTATACTCCATGATGTATAATAACATTATTATTCATCATGGAGTTTACAACACAACTGTTTAAAGAATAAGAGTCCTTAAGTTAACGAGGGGTCATTTATCCCAAAGCTAAAACCGCACATTAAAAGGAGATGACACAGCATCTTGTGTTGTGCATACAAAGGTCCAAAGTTAAAAATCTGAGGTGTTTATATTTATAGAAAGCAATGCAGGAAGGATAAACTAGAAACGAATGCATCTGGAGTTTGGCATTGTGTGAGCAGACGTGCGGGGGGAGGAATACTGTAGGAACTCCCTTATTTATGTAGTCATGGTTTTTACTAAGTGCTTCATGTACATGAAAATAAAATTGACTCAGAATGGGAAAAACACGCCAGGACTCAGGGTGTGAGCTAATAGTCTTCCCGTCAGAACCCTAGAATTACTATATAAATCTGCATAATCTTGTAGACCAAACCTGAAGTCTGGTTTATGGGATTTTTCCTCTTAGAGAATACAGATAATAAATTACGATCGATCTCTGCTATACTGTGAAAAATAAAAGTGCACTTTTTTGTGCATAAAATTCACAGCCTTCTCTCTGGGTGGTGGGGATTGGGACTGACTCTGCTTTTCTCCTGTTTCCCTTTGTTGTTCCCATGGCTACTGTCATTGCCTATTCATCTCAGTATCAAATAGTGGGATTCATGTGTGTGGGGTCAGTAATCTACTTGGTGGATTAGCCATATAGCTGCACAGCCGCAGGGCATGCACGTGTGTATTCATTCCTGCCGAGAACATCTCTGACTGGTGCCCGCTCTCGCTGCTCCACCTGCCAGGACTGTGCCGCAAACACCCTCTCCCATGGACGCCTCACGAGGTGGGTCCCATCATGGCAGCAGACACATCCCACGAGCCCTTGGCGGCTGCTCTCCTTTAGCGCTCCCGTGTCTGTCACATCCCACCGTTCTCTACATCATGATCGTTGTCACTGCCTGACATGTATCTTCCGTTTCTTGAGGAGAGTGTCATCCAATAGAATGTCCGCTCTGTCACCATACTGACCACACCCAGTTTCATTCATTGCCATATCCCTAGTGTCCATCAGAGGATGAGACACAGGTCAATGCACAATGTTCATTTGTTGGAGATCTTAGAATGGCCTCCACGAGGGAAGGAGCTTACTGAGTGCAAGTGACTCTAGTAACGTGGTGAGCTGTGACTCCAGCCTGAATCCCCGAGCTGGCCCGAGATGGTTGGGTCATTTCAGTGGACACGTTCAAAGTGACAGGGTGTTGTCTTATCTCGTTCAACTTCCCTTCTTGTGTTGTAAGGTTTTCTTTTCTGGCCTGATCTGTTAAGACTCTGATTATCTCAGGTAAACAAATGATTAATCATCCCTTTTACCTGGGCAAATTCCTATCCCATCACTTCTAAAGCTGTTGGATGGAGACTAGTGAATGGGAGATAAAAGCTGCGGCCTTGTCCTTAAGGCAAGTCAACGCAATGGAACATCATTGCTGTGATCGTAAGGGATTACCCCTGTTCCTTCACAGAGTGAACGTGTGCAAAGCAGCCAATTTTCCCCTTCAGTTCCCATAACGAAAGCTTTCAGCGCTGACAGCTTATACCTTATTCAACAGAATGTAAATTAATAAACACACACGCGATCTTGTGACTAATTGTGTTTACTGGCATTTCAGGGCCGGGTAAGGCGAGCATGTCTTTAGGAGCAAACCTCCCATTCTTCTCTCTCCCCCAGCAACCGGAAGATGTCTGCTCCCTCTGCCTTCTTTAAAAAATGCTAATGCGTTTTTCCTTCAAGAAATCTATATTGAGAGTCTGCTAAGAGTCAGGAGCTATTCCAGGTAGTTCTGGGGATACCACATGAAAGAAATAGATGATACGTAATCAACAGCAAGTCCTGTGGAGCATACGTTCTGCTGGGTAGAGAGAGACAAACACATTTAAAAACATGGCTCTAGCCCATAGACAAAACCAAGCACGAAGATCTTGGGGATATAAACTGTGGTCAGGTTAGCAGGCGTCAATATGTCCAGTAACCCTAGGTCACCCCAAAAAGGTGAGAGCAGGAGGTAGAGCAGGAAGGGATCAGGCTAGAGGGAGAGAAGGCCGGACGCCTCCCAGCAGCACCAGGACCAGTCACAGAGAGCTGTTCAGGCCACGCAGGGTCTCAACTCTGAGACAGTGCATAAGGGAGAGAAGAGCAAACTCAACCTAACACGTTTGGCCCAAGCCACCAGATGGGAGATGCTGCCATTTTCTGAGGTGGCCAGTGTTCCCCAGGAGGCCAGGCCTGGTTGGGCATCAGTAGCAGGAGGTCAATGTGAGGCAGCTGAGACTTTTGGAAGCCGCCTGGTTGCATGGGTCTGAAACTCAGGAACATGACCTGGGTTTGGTGCAGGAGCCAGAGGTGGCTGGATGGCCATGGGAGAGGTCACCCCCCCATCCCATGGAACAAGCCCAGGCACTGTGGAGTCCAGCAGTGGGGAGCAGAAGCAAGGGCTACCGGTATGTGGCGTGGGCATCCTGACCGTGAACAGTAGGGGTGTGTGGCACGGAGGGGTACTTGCCAAGGGCTGCGGCTCTGTCAGGGGTGGGTGAGAAGCTGAAAACTGACCACTGTGTTTAGCAGCATGGAGCTTCCTGACGGGATCTGATGGAAAGTTTGGTTTGAAGGTTGGACAATAGCTGTCTAGTTGGAGAGAGGTGGAAGAGCGTGCTGACAACTCCAGGGGAAACCAGTGGGGACCAGTGGGCAACGGGGGGGCCCAAGGGAGAGTTTTGGGGTGTGGGAAGACCCACGTGTTTGTGATACAGGGTTGTGAGTGACACAGTTGAAAATTGAATAGGTGCCAAAATGCCCTGGTGGGCGGGGTCTGAAAGAACCGCATGAGAAAAAGGGAAGCGGGAAGAGAGGGTGGAGATTAAAGGAAGGAGGAAAGAAAGAAAAAAAAGGAAAGGAAGGAAATGAGAATGGCGGACTGAGAGAACAGGCTCATGTGGCCTGGCTGGGACCATTCTTTCTCCAGCATCTTCTCTTCACTTCCTCTCTCTCCAGTGTTGCGAGCTGCTCCACTTCTCCAAGGCTCTTCCCACTTCTTCCACAATGGCTGATGCACAAGTCAGCTTTCCCCATCCCTGGCATCTCCAGGGACCAGCTCACTAGGCCGCCTTGCTGCGGTGCCACACTCTCCACACCGACCACTCTTCTGCCGGCCACCCTGGCTCCTTGTCACCTCAGCCCACTCTTCAGGGACCTTCTGCCCAGCCTGGTCACTCAGGCTACTCTTTACCCGCCTGCCATTCTCTTCTCTCCGGAAGGCTCTGCTCCGGTATCCTTCTCCAGGTGCCAAAACCTCTCACATGATCAGCTCACATGATCCCACTCCTCCTCTCTCAGCTTCCGCAAAACCTTCTCCAGCTGCTTCCTCCCAGCAGTTTTTAACTGAACTCCTGCAGTTTTCATCTACCATGCCCCCAAGGGGGAAGGGTTGGGGGAGGGGCTGGGGGAGGGGCCAACGGCCACACCCAAGGGTGGGGGAGGGGCACCCAGTTTCAGAGTGAGGTGAATGCCCCTGTGGTGAATCACAATGGACCCGAGGAGGCTGGGGGTGAAGGCTTGGTAGGCTCCAAGGACTGCGGCTCTCCACAGAAAGTTGGACTGGACAGAGCAGATCTGAAGCGGCAGGAAATGTCTTGACCTCCAAGAAGAACGTGGTGACTGAGTCGCAGGCGGGAGCAAGCGGCTGTCACCCTGTCGAGGGAATACTTCGGCGGCATATGATTGCGTCCACTCAACAGCCATCAACCCTTCACTTCGTGCGGCCTTCCGTGTGATGGCAGGTCAGTCGGCCCAGCGAAATGAGACACGGACAAGGTCAGTCTGGGAGGGGGAAGACGGTGGTTCAGCTGACGTTTCGGAAAGGAAGCCGTGACCAGTAAAGGTAAGCCCCCCGAGACGTCACGGGGGTGACGGGCCAGTGTGGGAGGGACGGGGTCTCTGAGGTCAGGGAGGTGGAAGGACGGAAGCGCAATGAGCAGAATCCTTCACGGGCACCTGGCTCACCGGGAACTGAGAGGGGCGACTTGACAGCGTCAAGCCAACAGGCCATGACCCCCAGGGCTGAACAGCTGGGCGGGGTCGGCAGAGACTGGCCCCGGGCTGGGCGCAGCTTCTGATCTGAAAGACCGAGGGCGGAGAGAGGCAGATGCTGGACCAACGGTGAGGAGCAGGCTGGCGCCACCCCCGGAGGAGAGGCCGCGGGGGACAGAAAAAGCGCAGGCAGCCGCCACACAGCTGCGGGAGCAGAGCTGCCAGGGGACGGCGGCCACGTCCGGGGACTCGCAGGCAGGACTATTTGAAACTGGGGTGCCCCTAACCCCCCCACCCCAGGTTGTGGCGTTTAACAAGATAATCCTCTCCCATTGGCCGGTGGCAGTCAGCCCCTCCCCCCGTTAAAGGAACTCCTCCCCCATTGGCCGGTGGCAGTTAGCCCCGCCCCCTTAAGGCGCTCCTCCCCCATTGGCCGGGGGCTGTTAGCCCCGCCCCCTTAAGGCGCTCCTCCCCCATTGGCCGGGGGCTGTTAGCCCCGCCTCATTTGGTGTGGCAGTTAAAAAAGCTGCCAGAAGTGGCAGTTGGACAAAGGAAAAAAAAGAAGAGAACGGGAAAAAGGGAGTTGGACCAGAAGCAAGGGGGGGAAAGGCAAAGAGCAGAGACTAGGGGAGACAGAGACCGTTGGGGGAGGAAAGAGAACTTCTAGAGAGAGAGAGAACCTTTGGGAGAGGAGAGAAGAGAATGGCAGGCAGGTGAAGAGTAGCCCGAGTGACCAG
>PVHY01027601.1:0-16069 GCA_004024945.1 Uropsilus gracilis
CTGGGGATTGCTTGAGTCTGTGGTACCCCAGGCAACGAGAGCCTGCGGTTCCACGGGCAAAAATAGCGAGACGTAGTCTCAAAAAAAAAAATGTTGAGTTTATTTGGGTGCAAGAGAACAGCAAGAGTTAGGCGATTGTTGTATTGGGGATCGTATACAAGGCTGTGTTCTGAAACCACTAGTGGAAGGTGGAAGTGCAGCAATTGCTTTAGATAGTGAAGGCTAGACGTGTGGTCACGTATTTCCCAATTTACTAATCAAGCTTGCTTCCTGACCCTGTTCTAGGTCAGTCTGGGGCAGGCAACAACTGGGCCAAGGGCCACTATACAGAGGGGGCCGAACTGGTTGACTCGGTCCTGGATGTGGTGCGGAAGGAGGCAGAGAGCTGTGATTGCCTGCAGGGCTTCCAGCTGACACACTCGCTAGGCGGGGGCACAGGGTCTGGGATGGGTACCTTGCTCATCAGCAAGATCCGAGAAGAGTATCCTGACCGCATCATGAACACCTTCAGTGTGGTGCCTTCACCCAAAGTGTCCGACACTGTGGTTGAGCCCTATAATGCCACCCTCTCGGTCCATCAGTTAGTAGAGAATACCGACGAGACCTACTGCATTGACAACGAGGCCCTTTATGACATCTGCTTCCGCACTCTCAAGCTGACCACACCAACCTATGGGGACTTGAACCACCTCGTCTCAGCTACCATGAGTGGTGTCACCACCTGCCTCCGCTTCCCTGGCCAGCTCAATGCTGACCTCCGCAAGCTGGCAGTCAACATGGTGCCCTTCCCACGCCTCCACTTCTTCATGCCTGGCTTTGCCCCTCTGACCAGCCGTGGAAGCCAGCAGTATCGGGCCCTCACTGTGCCTGAGCTCACCCAGCAAGTTTTCGATGCCAAGAACATGATGGCTGCCTGTGATCCCCGCCATGGTCGCTACTTGACCGTGGCTGCTGTCTTCCGTGGACGGATGTCCATGAAGGAGGTAGATGAGCAAATGCTTAATGTGCAGAACAAAAATAGCAGCTACTTCGTAGAATGGATCCCCAACAATGTCAAGACCGCTGTTTGTGACATCCCACCCCGTGGCCTCAAGATGGCAGTCACCTTCATCGGCAATAGCACAGCCATCCAGGAGCTATTCAAGCGCATCTCGGAGCAATTCACAGCCATGTTCCGCCGGAAGGCCTTTCTCCACTGGTACACAGGTGAGGGCATGGACGAGATGGAGTTCACTGAGGCCGAGAGCAACATGAACGACCTGGTCTCCGAGTACCAGCAGTACCAGGATGCCACCGCAGAAGAGGAGGAAGATTTCGGTGAGGAGGCTGAAGAGGAGGCCTAAGGCAGGCAGAGCCTCATCACCTCAGGCTTCTCAGTTCCCTCAGCCTTCTTCACCTGCCCCTTTTCTCTCTCAGATTTTGCTTTTTCTGCCTCTACTTTCTTCTTTGGGGGTTTCTGAAACAGTGCCTGGCACATAATAGGCGCTCAATAAATATTTGTTGTTTGTTGAATGTCTCCTCTCTCTTTCCACCCTGGGAAACCTAGAAATCTGCCATTCTTGGTAACTCTTTATTTCCTTATACTACCCAGTCTAATCTGTCAGTATTTTCCTGTCTATTTTCAAGATAACTCTCCCAGAAGTTATCTTCTGGATTCCATGTAGAACAATGTGCTGAACACCCAGATGGCCACCATCCTACACTCAAAGGTAGCCGAGGGAAAGGAAGCCAGCCTGCCTACTGCAGGTTGAAGTCACTGAAGGGTGTGGGGGGATGGTTTGGGCTGATGAAATCTAATTTCCAGGTATTTTTTCTCCTCTCAGCTTTTGGGGAGATGTTAACAGTATTATCTCCATTTTCAGTCATCCTTTATGTTCTGTCCTGTTTTCTTTGCAGGAATCTGCTCCACTGTCAAGTGGGACTCTTCCCACTCCCAATTTACCTCCCTCAGACATGGGGTTTCCTTCTTTTCCTGTGGCTGGAGAAGGGGATCAGGAGGAAGAGACCATCTTGGTCCCTACGCCTCCAGGAAGGCCCTTCTCTCCATCTTTATCTTACCCAGAAAAATAGCCCTGCTCTGTGTGTATGTATATACATATGTGAAAGGGTACATACTGCCATCATCATGTTTGTTATTCCCCAGAGGAGAGGGGACAGGAGACCCTCCTATTCTTAGGCAACATCTCTTCCTTTTGCTATTGCCTTTTCTCCATTTGGTTTTGTCCTATTCTACACTTCAAATTTCTATTTTGTGTTGAACTTGCTGCTTTTTTTCATATTGAAAAGATGACATTGCCCCAAGAGCCAAAAATAAATGGGAATTGAAAAAAAGGATGTGAGGTGTGTGCTCATTTAGTGAAAGCTGGCCAGTGGAGGCGTGGGATCAAGAACGGTTCCATAGGCTGCTTGCCATTAGCTAGAAAGAAATGTCCTTAATACTTAATTGACCCATTCATACTTTATTCCCTGGTAGCCAAATCTCCCTAATGCCATTATCAGGCTTATTAACATGGGCTTAAGGTTGGGATAGACACAGGCTCAGATGCACCATCTGGATAAAAAGTGGGAAGAGAGAAAACCAGAGGTCCAGTCGTGCACAAGTGTCTCCTAGAGCAGCAGCCTTGGCACCTTGGAATGTGAATCCTACCAGATGTGCTGCTCAGAAGCAGGTTGGACCCCAGCACTGTGCTGGGAGTGCTCCAGGGTAATCTTGGGTGCAGAGGAGGCTGGCCCTTCCTGGACCTGTGTTGGCTTGACTGATTATCTCCAAAGTGCACTTTGAGTCAATTTTCCTTGGCCCTGTTTCCAGTAACTCCAGGGTGGAATGCGATTCTCAACACTGATTCAGCATACCTACCTGACTAGAAACAACTTTGGGAGGAATTACTGTCAACTCTACCAGTGTACAGTAATAGCCTTCTCCATTTCTAGAAAGGCTGTTGAAGGCAAGGGAGCAAGTTATGTTTAGTGTTCATTAAATGCGGTCTGCTTTATTGTTCTTATAATAACAGTAATAATAGCAGTTGAATAAGTTGAAAACCCACACCATCAGTTTTGGCCAGGAAAGAATTCTAGACTTGAGGCTCAGATGGTCTACTTTGATTAGGAGGTTAAATAAGTTGGGGGTGGGGCAGGAATCAAGACTGGCCTGAACCTCAGGGGGGCTGGCATTCTTGGCAATGTGGGGTAGGGAAGTAAAAAACCCCTTTGAAGCAAGGTACAGACAATTTGACAAGGAGAAGGTGCAACACCACCGTCCAGTTATGCTTAGGGAGCCAGGTGCAGTGCATGCAATATGAGAACCATTCAGGCAACTTGAACATGAGGCGAGGCGTTGGTGAAGCTTGAGGGTTCAGGCTGTTCGCAAAGGCTTGTGGTTCACCTGGCAAAAAGACAACTCTGTGACCTTGGGGACCAGGTACTCTGCTCTCCCAGGCTCCATTTGGATGGGCTGAAGGGAGCACATGTGCCCCCAGGAGTCATCTACTTGTTTCTGGCACCTGACCTTATGCCCTTTAACCAAGCAGTCGCAAACCACTGAAAAGGGTAGAGGAGCACGGTCCTGCTTGCACAGCAATCGGCACCCAATTTCCATCCAGGAGGACCCAAGGAACAGGTTACTGATATGATCCAGTCTACGGCCATACCACCCTGAACGCGCCCGATCTCGTCTGATATGATCCAATGTATGCAGTCTTAAATACTCTCACTAGTTTTTAACCGGTAGAAGGCATTCTTCTAAACATTTTGCTAATATTCCTTTATTTAATTTGCTTAGCCACTCAACAGATCTAACTATGAACCCAATTCTAAGGTGAGGAGGCAGATTCAGAGAAGTTGCTAACTTGTCTGAGGTCATATGCATGGAAGCCAAGATTCATACCAGAACAATCTGGTTCCAGACCCTCAGCTCTGACCTCCACTGTAATAAACAGACACCAAAAAAGGCAATGACAGGACTTGGAATTGTCAACAGGTTGCAACTAGTTCCTTGAGCTAGTGCAACCAGGAACACAGGCTCCAGAGTCAAGTGCTGGGACTGAAGCCTGGCCTTCCCAGCAATGTGGCATAGAGGTTTCTTTGTAAAACACCCTGTATCCCGGGATAGTTTGATTTAAAAAAAAATATCCTTTTACCCATCTGTGTAGAAACTTAACATGGGCACACAGAAGGCAATGCATCCATTGGCAGCCTACGGGTTTCCTGGGCACTGGTCCAGCCTAGGCTTGCTGTGCCCATGCCACAGGGATGCATGATCCACAGTGGCCACTCAAGAGCCTCACCTGGGAGATGCTGATGCCGGTGAGTCTCTCCACGCTCTCTGGAAGGCGGGTCAAAATGTCCAGTACTTCTCCGGTTACCTTGGCTGCTCCCACAGCCCCACTGCCACTGGACACCAGTGTGATCTTGTTAGCTGAGGTCAAGGGACCACTGATCTCCTCTGCCACCTGGTTAGGTAAGAGGTCCACTCAGCACCTTTGGCCCGACTACACCCTCCTCAAAAGCAGTATCCAAGCCGGGGACAGTGGTGCATGCCTTTAATCACAGTCTATGGAGTGAGGCTGAGGCGTGGAATTGCTTGAGTCCGTGGGTTCGAGACCCACCTGGGGCAACATAGCTAGACCAAGTCTCAAAAAATAGTTGGGTGAGGTGGTGTGCGCCTGTAATCCCAGCTACTTGGGAAGCTGAGGCTAGGGATCGCTTGAGTCTGTGGTTCCCTGGGCAACAAAGCAAGACCTAGTCTCAAAAAAGAAAAAAGAAAAAAAAAAAAGCAATATCCCAGGATTTTGAGAGCCTTGTCCTATTGATGGGCACCTCATTTTGGTCTAAACCAGTGGGTTTAGAATTCCCACCACTTAAGCACCTCACTGTCCTCATCCCTGGTTCTGGTCCTCCTCTCCTGGTGCTCTCTCTCTACTCTTTTTTTTTTTTTGAGACCAAGTCTCGCTACTTTTGCCCATGGAACCGCAGGCTCACGTTGCCCAGGGTACCACAGACTCAAGCAAACCCCAGCCTTAGCTTCCCAGGTAGCTGGGATTACAGGCGCGTGCCACCACACCCAGCTATTTTTTGGGGACTAGGTCTCGCTACGTGCCCCTGGCGGGACTCGAACCGAGATCCCTGGCCCTGGCTTCCTTGGCTGCCACCTATAGGCATGCACCACCATGCCCGGCCAGCCCTCTCCACTCTTGACCCCCACCCCTGACCTGCGGCAGCTTCTCCAGCAGCATGTCCAGCTGAGCAGCCTCCTGGTACAGCTGGAACGCTTCTGCCTTCTTGGCCATCTGCTCTGCCTCCGCCCGGGCTCGGGCCCCTATGGCAAAAGCCTCTGCTTCCCCGCGCACCTGGGGAGAGTACAGGATGCTCATGGCACTCATGGCAGCAGGTAAGTACCAGAAACCCCTCCTCAAGCAGAAACAGCCCCCCTCAATAAGCCAACAGGAGCCCCCCCTTGCAAACTCACCCGCACAGATTCGGCTTCTGCCTCAGCCTGCATAATCAGCTGGGACCTGAGCAAAGAAGGGAAGTGGAAGTCGCTTGGGAGGGGCTCTGTCCCCCACCCCCCCCTGGTGAAAGAGGCCCTGTGGAGGGGTGCAACAAGAGTTCCATAGGAACTCACACAATGCAGCTTCAGCTCCTTATCTGGGAGCACCCACGGGGTGAAGGGCCAGAGACAGGACTTACTTCTCAGCCTCCGCGAGGCGTTCCAGTCTATAACGCTCAGCTTCCGCCGGCTTTCGAACGCGGGCCTCCAGCTCCTTCTCCCTGCGAGCGATCTCCTGCTCCTGCACCGCCACCTGCTGGGCCCGCTCCACCACCTGCACCTGTACCCTCTGCTCCTCGATCTGCTGCTTCGTCTTGGCCACCTGGTGAGGGGGCGCTGAGAGTCAGGGCTGAAGAGCAAGCACTCTGGAGCCAGGCAGAAGCCAGGGTAGGGCGCCAGGGTCGTGTACACCAACAGAGGAGGCAAGCATACGCAATGAAATGGGGAGGGGGGTGAGGGCACTGGCATGGGGGAGCCCATTTCCCCAGCAGATAGGAAGCCTGGGACCCAGTCTCTGTTCTTGTTCAAGCCGCGTGCAGTTTCTCCATCCGTATCTGTCTACTGGGTCTCCCTCATGAGTATGACACTCAGTGGCCACTGAGTACAGGTGGTCCCTTTCCACCTTTTTGCTTTTTTTTTTTTGAGACTAGGTCTCGCTATTTTTGCGCGTGGAACCGCAGGTTCACATTGCCCAGGGTACCATGGACTCAGGCAATCCCCAGCCTCAGCTTCCCAGGTGGCTGGGATTACAGGTGTGCACCACCACACCCAGCTATTTTTTGGGGACTAGGTCTCACTACGTTGCCCCGAATGGGACTTAAACCGCAATCCCTATGAACCGCAATCCCTTATGAAGCCCCAGCCGCTTCATAAGGTGACGCTTACAGGCACATACCACCATGCCCAGCTCATTCATTTTCCCGGTTCTTGACTTGCTCAAATTTACTTCTCTCCATCTGTGAGGCTGTGTTTGGTTACTGAATGGGCGCGAGCCACCGGCAACACAGCCCTGGCAAGTCTCCTATTGACCTTCCATTTTTTTCATTTTTTTATCATGGTACAAATTCAAAAGAAAAAAGTAAACACCTATTTTCTCCACCACGTAGTTTCCTTTCTCAGAAACTATCACTGATCACTTCTCGAGTATCCTTTCGGGTATACTCTCAGCATCTACAAGAATAGATATATATAGAATTCCCCTTGTTTTGGAAGGTTTGATTTCTGATTCCTTGTATAGTCAAACTCTTGCCAAGATGCTGGTGAGGCAAGGTCTTGGGAGGAAACGCCTATTTCTGGTTTTGCCCCTCTGGCCCAGGCACACCCTGGCACCCTCTAGGGTCTCATCTACCCCAGAGAGGATGACCATGCCGACTGGGCCCCCTCTGCTCAGTCCAGAGGAAGGTGCTGTGGATAAGGCACTGTGCTGGCTTTGACACTAACATTTCAAACCAGTTCCAAACTGTAGTAGCTCTCAACCCCAGTTTGTAGGGTTACCTTTCCTGGGTAGGCACTCATTCGCAATCTTCTTGAGGGCCATCTTTGAAACCCAGTTTTCAGTAGCTTCTCTAGAGAAGATTAAAAAGACTGTGTGGGAAATAGTACTTTCTCAGTTCTCCTTGAAAGACACTTAGATCGAGCACAAGTTACATTAAATTAATTTTTGAGCAGAATTTTGTAGGTATTGCTCTAATGCATTCCAGTTTCTTGAGAAATTTAGTCATTTTGATGCTTGATCCTTTGTAGTAAGAGGTTATTATTTTTTTTCTCAGAGAGAGCTTTTAAAACTTTTCTTTGTTCGCAGTGTTATAAAATTTGGTTCTATTTCAAGGTAGATGTTTTTAATTCATCGTGTTGGGCACCTGGGAGACAGTTTCAGAAGATAAACATTTTAATAATAAATTTTTCTAGCCAGGCACGGTAGCCTGTGCCTGTAAACTTCAGCATATGAAGCGACTGGGGCTAGGGATCGTGGTTCAAGTCAGCGAGACCTAGTCCCCCAAAATAGCTGGGCGTAGTGGTACACGCCTGTAATCCCAGCTACCTGGAAAGCTGAGGCTGGGAATTGCTTGAGTCCGTGGTACCCCAGACAACGTGAGCCTGCGGTTCCGTGGGCAAAAATAACGAGACCTGGTCTCAAAAAAATAAAGAAAGAAAAAATAAATAAAATTCTTTCATTGACTTCTTCCCATTTATTGTGTTCTCCTGGATCACCTGGAATGGCTTCTAATCTTATCTTTTCTAATTTGTCCATCTAGCTTGTTCTATTTTCTGGGAAATATATTAGAATTTCTCTTCCAAAGTGATCTTTTTTTTATCTCCACCATCTTATTAATTTCCAAGAGCCCTTTGTATTCTGCTCTATGTCCTGATTTTCATATGTGAATTGTTATCACACCAAGAATATCACTATTTTTTTTTCCTTCTCTTATCTTCGGATAGTAGGTATCCTTCAATTGCTTTGCTCTGTGGTTCTGGTCTCCATCTCCATGTTGCAGGACTCCCTCTTCTATCAGGTAATCTTGGATTGTCTGCTCAGCCAAGGTCTACAATGCTGGAAGCGAAACTGGGTGCTAATAAGCACTGAAAATAACTGAAACTGGACACAAACACACAAGGAACCCTAAAACTAAACACAAGCACAAGCAAAAAAGGGCTACAAGGGACAGGACCATTCAAGTCACTGTCTGTGGGTTCGTCCACCTGTGTGTGTACAGTTGCAAGAAACCTTAGGATTTAACAACCATGAGGTTCATGCCACATGGAAAACAAAGAGATTAATGTAGTCATAGGGGCCAGCTACCTCACCCAGTGTCCACCATTTAAGCAGAGTGTTGATAACTTGAAGTGCCAAGGGCAACAGCCATGCCAGGTGTGGCTGCCAGGAATGCACCTCCAACAAACAGTCAGACACCAGGCCCAGGGTCTTTGGTGCTCCCATCAGGCAATGTCAGAAACAAGAGCAGAGGCCCAGTCCCTGCAGAGGTCTCCGTTTCTCTTCCTCAGCAATCCGTAAGCTGCTGCTGGATGTGGCTGCTGATCTTCCCTCCTCTAGAGGCCTTCTCTTCTCCCTTGGGTCTGGAACATTTCTTGTGTGCAAGGTCTTTCTGAGGCTCCTTCTCTGGGTACTTGCATGCCAGTTCTTTCTCCAGCCTCTTGCATGCCAGTTTTCGCCTATGGGTCTTCTCCCCTGCCAAGTTCCTCCTCACATGCAGACCCTAGCTTAAATTCACTTCAGGGTGACTGGAGTCACTCTTATGGTCAAAGGAGCTTAACAAATGGAAGTACACTTTATAGTCCTTGATTGGATTTAGATTAAGACCACCACAGGTGTTGTCTGCTCCTGCCTGATAACAGAAGGAAACTCTGTTTCACTTTAGAGCTATCTGGGCAGGAACCCCTGAGCCTGAAATCGCCCACTCTTCTCTTGGGTGGGGATGTCCCCCAGAACTGCCTTCTCATACTTTTTTCTGAAGGTTCTGGGAGCTGAGTGGGCCAGGGACTAAGGGGAGGCCACCAGTATCCAGCATCCAGGAGGCATATTGTCACTTTATGTCCCCATAGAGTTCCAGGTGCTCACCATGCAGGCTGGGCCTAAGTCACATCTTTTGGATTACTCATCCCATAATAAACCTCCAGAAGTCCACTGGGGCTGATAAGGGACCATTACACAGCAGGGAGTCAGAGAGAGGTGGAGAACTCTCTTTCCACCTGTTTCTTGCTATTTCAACAGTCTTCATCACAGCTCCAGAAGCCCTGGTGCTGCTGGCACCCCAGACTGTTCCATTCCTTTCCCTGCCACAATTTTGGGTTCAGCTGCCTCAGGTTTGCTTAGTCAACTACTACTATGGTTTTCCAGTTTCCAAAATAATGCTGTTTCCGTTCTTCCTGTTCTCTCCATCTTTTTTTTTCTCAATTACTTTGTAGGTGTGTAACAAGATTTTAGCTCCACCACTAGCTTCTACTTGTTTTGAATACTCCTTTAAGTCTCCACCACACCACTCAAACCCTACATGTCCTACCCTGTCACCTCCCCTCACTCACAGTATGCCAGCAACACCCAGATCAGAAAACTTTCTGTTCTTGGGACATGCCAAGCTATTTCCTACCTTAGGGCCTTTATACCTTAGGGCTGCCTCACCACAAACCACATATGACCATTTAATTTTAAATAAAATAAACTGAAAACTCAGTTCCTCAGTCACACTGGCCACACTAGCCACACGCCAAGTGCTAAAACATCACAGTGTAGACTGTCAGGCACATCATACTGTGTCTTTCTCATCTTCAGCTTTTATTTCATGTGTCACTTCCTCACAGCAGCTTTCTGACCATCCACTGAACTGACAGAGTACTCTCTGTTTTCCATATCACCTTATTTCCTTCATAGCACTTAAACATGATAGTTAGCCCTTATCTTTACTTGCTTTAGCTGTTTCGACCGAAGTGCCACAAGGACAGGAATCTTCTGTTTAGTTCACATTTATATCTACTCTCCAAAGCACTGTCTGGTGCAATGTAGGCACTTAGTAGGTATTTGGAAAGTGAACCCTCATTTCTCAACTACTTAGCACACAGCCTGGCACAGAATGAGGAACTGATCAAAGTGGAAGAAGATTCAAATTGGTCCAATCCTTTGATATGACAAAGAAGCCATGTTTATAAGTTTAAGCACCTTACCCAAAGTCCCACCCATAATACTCCTGCTTCTCAAACTCTGATGTGTACATGATCACCTAAGGATTTTGTTAAGATGCTGAATCTGATTCAGTTAAGTCGCTGGATTCTGAGACTCTGTTCTAACAAGTTCCCTGGTGCTGGTGCTGCTGTGGGGCAGACCACACTCTGAGTAGCAAAAACAACCTCATGCTGCACCCAGTTACCCACCAAGCCACCAGGAGTTTAACAGCAAAACTAAAAATGGCTAGCACCTCATTATGCCTTCAACCTGTACTAACTCTTGACAAAAAATGAGTTTCAAAACACTGCTATCCTTTGGGTTGAGGGCTCCTCGTCAGTCCGCCTGATTCTCGTTATTCATGGCAGATCTGTTCTGTGACACAGTCATGAACACTGACTTAACAACACTCCTTTTACTCCTAGGTGATAAAGGGTCAGGTTCTCTGAGCTTCTGGCTACAACATGTTCACCAACAGAACAATCCATGACCTTATTTTATGTGTTTCTGTTTATACACTGTATGTAATATGTATCACTCACTTGGCTACGCTGAACTCATAACTAAGAGTACTGTTTAACTCATGATTGAGGGAGCTTAGCTAATACACACACACACTGTCACACAACCTCCACTGAGGAACACCAGACCAGCACTTTAGTATTATGCTCAGGAGTCATTTTAAACAGTGAAATCACACAAACAAAAAATAAAAAATATAAGGCAATAAAATACACTATGAGCCGGGCATGGTGGCTCATGCCTGTAAGCTTCAGCCTATGAAGTGGCCGGGGCTAGGGATTGCGGTTCGAGTCCCGCCTGGGGCCCGTAGTGAGACCTAGTTCCAAAAAACAGCTGGGTGTGGTGGCACGTGCCTGTAATCCCAGCTACCTGGGAAGCTGAGGCTGGGGTTTGCTTGAGTCTGTGGTACCCCAAGCAACGAGAGCCTGCGGTTCCACAGGCAAAAATAGCGAGACCTAGTCTCAAATAAATAAATAAATAAATAAATAAATAAATAAATAAATAAATAAATAAAATACATTTGAAAAACAAAACAAAACACTATGAAACTGATGTGGTTTTCAGTGGGAGGGCTGATTAAGAAGACATCTTCAACCTCAACTGGTAACTGTGTATCAGGTAACAAGGTTTCCTCACCTATGCTTGTCTGTAGATACCTGGAAAAGTCCTACTGATTTAGGAGTTACCAATAAGTTTAGCAAATGGGGAAATCCTCAAATACAGAATTCAAGTAATGAGGAGTCTCCCCATGCTGTCAAAGGCTGCACATGCCTCACTTTGCAGACCTGGATGCCTGGGCCCATGTTTTCCTTTCTCAAGCCTTCCAGGGTCACCAGGGCTCTTTATACCCCACTGCTGCGCTGATGCATTGTAGAAAATGGTACCTCTTAAGCTGGGCACGGTGGCTTGTGCCTGTAAGCTTCAGCCTACGAAGTGGCTGGGGCTAGGGATCGCGGTTCAAGTCCCACTGGGACTAGGGAGACCTAGTCCCAAAAAATAGCTGGGCATGGTAGTGCATGCCTGTAATCCTAGCTATCTGGGAAGCTGAAGCTGGGGACTGCTTGAGTCTGTGGTACTCGGGGCAATGTGAGCCTGCAGTTCCACGGGCAAAAATAGCGGACCTAGTCTCAAAAAAAAAAAAAAAAAAAAAACCCGACACCTCTTCCCTGGATAGACCCACAGACCCACACCTGAACGCTCTAGAGCAGGGAACATGGGCTGGATCTTGGCTGTGGCCCACTCTTATATGGGTGCCCTGAATAACCTACCAAACACATGACCAGTTCTATTGATGATATCCCTCCACTGCCTTTTCTCTGATTTCAGTGGAAACATTCAGGTCTTTAATTGTTTCCTCTATGCAGGAGTTGGTTCAGAAATGAAGAGCCAGAAGGGGCTCAAAGGTAGACTATGAGAAAGTGGCCTGAGATGCAGAGTGGAGAGGGATGGGGGAGAGCAAAGTCCAGCTTGGCTACTGGTTCAATGGGGTGGCTCTAACCTGAAGCTGATAGGCCAGGTCTGCCTGTGCTCGGCGGGTGTTGACCTCGATGTCATAAGCAGCCTTCTTCAGTTCATAGTCCCTCTGAGCCTTGGCCATCTCAATCTCACTCAGGTACTGTGCAGACACCTTTTCCTGCTTGGCTTTGGCCTCCTGTCCAAGAAGAGGTTGGTAAGGTTAGCGTAGGGAGAGGACGTGCAGGAGAGCCTGCTCCCCAAAGCTTCCCTAGCCCTGGCCTCATCTATTTCCTCTGCTAACCCAGCCCCACCAGCCCCTATCCAACTAAACCACTTCTATCCCCTCTCCCACAGGTACCCCATGGTGTCCAAGTGACCCCCTGTCTCTCTCACGCGGATCCCAGCATCTCTCTTGGCCTCTGCTTCCCCAATCCGAGCATCCTTTTGGACTTGAGCTGTTCGAGCTTTCCCCAAGGAGTGCAAATAATCCTGTGGAGAGATGCAGAAAGCAGAGTCCTGAAGCAACAAACAAGAGATGGGCGCAGGGAAGCCCAGAGAGGACCAGCTGCCCAGTTTACCTGATCATCATGAATGTCCTTCAGGGTGTAGCTAACCACGCTGATCCCCATATTGACCAGGTCCGAGGAGGCTACTTTGAAAACTTGCTCTGAGAATTTCTGCCTGTCCTTATAGATTTCCTAGAATAACAGAATGGTGGGAAGGGGGAACTTAAGTTTGAGTTCTCCT
Source organism: Uropsilus gracilis (assembly GCA_004024945.1). Lineage (NCBI taxonomy): Eukaryota > Metazoa > Chordata > Mammalia > Eulipotyphla > Talpidae > Uropsilus > Uropsilus gracilis. The sequence continues at coordinate 12,945 of PVHY01027601.1, forward strand.
GGCTCCCACAGACTAGCTTGGTCCTCAGGCCCCCAACTCTGGCATCCTTTTCAAATCTTTCCCTGTTCCCCAGCCCACCTCCTCTGTCCTACCCACCTCCACGGTCATGTGTGCCATGATAGCCCTCTGGTGGCCCTCCAGTGTCTCCAGTGCAATGTGGGCAATTTCAGCCTCTGTCTTTCCCAGGAACATCTGGCAGGCAGCTGCCAGCATCTCCTTGTTCTGCCCTTGGATTTTCACCTGTAGCAGAGTAAGGTAGGGAGGTGTGGCTGGAGGCCTCAGGAAGCCAGAAAGAAACAGAGAGAAGGGAGGAGTCATCAACTATCTTGTGGATCCCTGAGAAAGCGAGGCTAAGTGATAAATTTCTCTGCAGACAGAAGTTGGGAAGGCCATGACCAGAAAATTCTTAATGTCTGGGAAGAGAAACAGTGATGGGGGAGGGTACTTCATGGGAAAGGCTCTGAAAGCCTCACCTGGGCAATACCAGTGACTGAGATGGGGACCCCATGGCGAGTGTAAACCTTTTCACTCTTGACATTGAGGGTCAGTGTGTTGAGAGAGATCCTAGGGAAAAAGAAGGGAGTGGATAGTGAGAAAAGAGAGGAAACTGGGGATTCCCTTCCCTGTTCTGTCCTACCCACCTCTGGATTTGCTGGATACAGGGCAGGACAAAGACTCTTCCTCCAGCCACCATGACTGGGGGGCTCCGGCAGAAACCTGCAAGGTGAGGGGGCTGTGAGTTGCTGTGGCCAAAGTAGAGGTGGAATATGGAAGGCTGAAGAAGTGGGGTGGGCTGGGGAGCAACCCTCCTGGGAAGATCTGGGAGCTGGAAGGAAGGCACTCTGGGTCTTGGAAGCAAAACGGCTAATCACAAGTGGGTGGCCCGCAGCCATGCGGGGTGGGGCAGAGGACAGTGTGTGTGTGGGGGGGGGGGCAGGGAGGGAGAGGGGACAGCTACAGACCCGAGGGGCGTGGGGAGTCTGCGGCTGAGAACAGTACTTACCGGAGACCACCATGGCCTCATTTGGGCCACAGGTGAAAAACATGGCTCAGATGGGAGCTGAAGGAGAGGGAGAGAAAGTGTTTGTGGAGAAGGGGCGCTGTGGAGCCCACAGGAGAGAATCCTTTCTCTTTCCCTTTCAGACCCCCCCCCCCTGTCTGCAGACACCACGGCCCAGTGCCTTCCGCAGCCACATGTGCGCTAGGGCTTTTCCTGGTGCAATCCCGCAGATCCCTGCCGACTCCCGCCGAAAGGCAAGGCGGTTTCTGATAAAGCCCTCTGCGTCTAGAGGCCCCAGACCTTGCGCCACCCTTACTGCTCGGCAGCCTGACTCCAGCTTCTCTGGGCCACCTACCTTCCGGGACGCGGCCGGGACGGGAAGACGCGCAGGGGAACCCGGAGCCCAGCAGGGGCCACTCGCGCACCGCCTTCCTGGAAGGTGGCAGCGCCCGCACCCGCGCCCGCCACAGGACCGCACCCTGTTGCGGCGAGCGACGCGACCCCGCCCCCAGCGGCGGACCGGACCCGCCCCTTTCCCGGCAGGCCTCGCTCGGGTCCGCAGCCCGTGGGGCCTGGGTGCCGCTTAGCGGTCGGCGGGTGAGTCCCCGCTTCGCGCCGCCTCCCTTCCGCCCCCGCCGTCCATCCGCGCGGGCGCCCCGCCCGGGCCGCCCCACGCCCCGCCCCGCCCCGCCCCGGGGCGCAGGACGTGACCTCCGCGAGTCTGGCACCTCGTGGAAGGGAGATTGCTTCATTTTGGATTGGCCCCCGCGGTTCCTCACCGCAGCTAGGCAGTCAACGACTGCATCCGGTTCCCGGATGCTGGGTTCCGTGATTGGGGAAGGGGTCCGGGCCGGGAGTTCCTCCCTCCTGTCCTTGGGGCCCGAAAGCGGGGAGTGGGGAATCGATACGAGGAAAGATACACTCAAAGACGGTTGGAAGTAAATCGAGTTTATTTGTGTTCACAGAACATACCGGACGAACCCACAGTCGCCCCTAGACAGCCCACTAACTCGACTCCGTAGCCACTGCTTGGGGGCAACTTCGAGGAACCCGAAGACCAAGGGCTTTCGATCCGCGGAGTTGAGATGCTTGGAGGACCGAGTGTTGCCCAGGAAACTACGACCCGCCACCGACCTAGATTCCCAGCCCCGGCGCCCTCCCGGATCCGGGTCCTCTCCACCCCCACCCCCCCTTCAATCTCCCCTATTTCTGGGCGCCCCCCTCCACCTAGCCCACAAAAACTCAATAAATAACGAGCGACCTACGTTAGCAGAAAGGAGCACATCTTGCACCACTGCATAAGTTAAAATAAATATTACATACACCCCTCCATCACCTAGGGGGGTATAAATACATTTAAATAGTCATTAGAGGCAACGAGAAATAAGTTAAAGCCGCTCTCCTTCCCCACCGGCTTAGCCGGGCGCCGCAGGGCTCTTCCCTGTAGTGTCTGAGTCCGAGTCGCCTCCGAAGTCCCAGTTTGGGATACGCTCTGGCGCACCAGGTACGCCTGGTGTTTGCTTCAGATTCTGTCGGGGGAGGGTGAGGAGTCACGGCTAGAAGGCGGCCGGGTGTTGCTGGAGAAAAGCGCTAAAGTCCAGAGAGTAGTCCGAGGGCTCCGAGGTCAGGTTTAGCGGCTCAAAGACCGGGGGCGCCGGTGTGGGCGCCGGGGTCGCGGCGCCGGGGTCGTTTTCCCCGGCCAGGGACGTCGGCACACCCTCTTCAGCCATCAGGATCTGGCAGAAGATGATGGTGAGCAGGAGAAAGAGGAGCCTTCTGGCGGGATTCGGATCCTCGGCTGGCAGCTGGCGCCGCACCTGAGGGAAGACAACGAAGGAAACGGGTCAGCTCGAGGTCCCCGTGTCACGCATGCCCGCGCCCTTCCTCGCGGCTGCCTACTCTGGCGACACTCACCACTCGTGGGTAGAGGACCCTGCGGCTGCGCTTTCGGTGCCCGCGAGAGATGCTGGGGCGCGCGGCTGGGGCCATCGCCGGCTCCGGGAGAGGGTCGAACGTGAAGATCTCGGGACCTGAGCCCCTCCGGGGTCCCGGGCTGTTGGATGGGACGGGGGTCGGGGCCTGCACGACAGTCATGGTGGGGAGGGAGCTTCGAGAGTGACACATG
>PVHY01027602.1:0-16086 GCA_004024945.1 Uropsilus gracilis
GGGGGGGGCACACCCTATCATTATGTTCTATAGAAGAAATTGTTAGGATAAAATTATTTTAGAAACAATATTAAATGAAGGTAAAAATAAGAGATACCATCACAGAAAAGGCTGAAAACAAAGCACAAACCCAGAAGCAGCAAAATCATCCACAATGACTATAAATTCTGAAATACCATTTCATAATTTTGAGGGGCAGGGGCTTCCTGGAGAAATCACTGTTGCCACATTTGGGGCAGAAACTGTACCTGAAAAAAGCAGCATTCCTGCCTTGTGTTAAGTGCCAAAAGGTAACCCTGACTTCTTAGAATTGATAATTAAAACAAAAACACCATTGTTCAAAGATTTCTATTACATGTAACCCACTCAACTGCAGGAGATTAACTGACAAATTCCTATTGATTCACCTAAGTAAACTACTATAAAATCATATCATGAAAACTTACCAAATCTTATCCAAGAACAACCTTAGCAAATGTGCGGCTGAAGCAAGTACCCAAAAACAACCTTAAAGCTAGATGTACAATAAAGCAAAAATAATTAAGTCTAGGCTGTTCCATCACTTTTGAAGAAGTGTTCAGAGAGAACTAGCATATGATTTAGAATAGGACACAAACAGGAAACCTATCATTGTAGCAAAACCCATCAGTTTGATAATCTATAAAAATGAGGCCCACAGGAGAGAAGTCCCCATACACTCAACACTCACTCAGTGCACTGTATTTTACAAAACCAAATAAAACTTTTTCTTCTTCAGTATTTCCAAATAGCCCATCCTCCTCCTTTTTATCCTACTCTTTTATCCTATAAACAAAATGGATGAGCATTTTAAAATGTAGTTATTTTACAATTATAAACTTTCTGGTGTTCTTTTTGAACAGGTTAATAAACATATGTACACAAAATGCAACTGATCCAAAGGGGTATATAGTAAAAATAAGTCTCCCTCCTACTTCTACAACTCAGCTTTCAGTTCTTATTCTTAGCATAAGCACTGTTGTCAATTTTTAGAGTAAGTGCTCCTGAATAAATGAACTTTTAATTAAAGATTATTCACATACTCAAGCAGGGAATATACAAATTTTGTATGCAAAATAGTTTCTAAAAGGCAAGGCATGGTGGTGCGTGTTTTTAATCGCAGCCTATGGAGTGAGGCCAGGACTAGGAATTGCTTAAGTCCGCAGGTTCAAGACCTGCCCGGTTCCAAAAAGTAGCTGGGTTTGATAGCGTGCACCTATAATCCCAACTACCCAGGAAGCTGAGGCTGGGGATCGCTTGAACCCGTGGTACCCCAGGCAATGTGAACCTGTGGTTCCATGGGCAAAATAGCGAGACCTACTCTCAAAAAAAAAAAAGTTTCTAAAATTTTTCCCTTTTCTTCGTCAAGTTACTGGTACATAGATCAAGTCACCCAAAATGAAGCACAAGAAAATCTGCTACCACTTCATAGTCAGCCCTCACCTGCCTAGTTGAGTTCCAGGGGTTGGAAGCAATGCATGATTAGAAGGAAACAGAAGGCCAGGTGCGGTGGCACATGCCTATAATCCCAGCACCGGAAGGCCGAGGCCAGGGATTGAGTCCACGGGTTCGAGACTACCCCCGGCAATGTAGCAAGACCTCGTCTCTAAAAAATATAAGGGTGTGGTGGTGTGAGCCTGTAATCCCAGCTACCTGGGAGGCTGAGACTAGGGATCACCTGAGTCTGTGGGTTCGGGACTACCCCAGGCAACAAAGCAAGACCTAGCCTCTTAAGAAAAAAAAAAAGAAGGAAACAGAAAATGAAGAGCAGCAAGTTTCCCTCACCTGTCACTAAGATGAGAATAAGATAGTGGGCATAGAGAGAACATCTTAACCATGTCTAAAGCTATAGAAATACTCCTTACCATTTTCTTTCTTCTTTCTAAGTTTTCCTTACTTTTAGTTTAGTCAAAGGGCAAATAATTCTGACCATTAAGGATTAAAAGAGGACTAAGCAGTCTCATTTTCTAGCAAGGATTCAATCACACTCTCTCTCTCTCACACACACACACACACACACACACACCCCGCCCTTGGAGGGCTATTTATGTTTTGTTTGATTTTATCTTTTCTGATAATGTCATTATACTCTCACTTTCCAAACAAAAGCACATATATAAATAAATGCAACAGAAGTTTCTCTTCTACTTACAAGAAGGTCAGAAGAAACATCACTCCCATACTGCCAATAATTTAAAAAGGTAGGTTGACTACAAAAGGTACCAGAGAGCTAAGGTTTTACTGACATCAAGTAATACGAAACCCAAAGAAAAACAGGCCCCTTGAGAAAATAAAGGAGGTAAATACTGATTCTCCTGGATGCCAAACAAGCAGGTAAGAATAACTCAACTAAAAAGTCTAATGATTTAGTAAAGGCAAAGTAAAAAGGTTGATGAGAATATAGGGGTCCTGGTATCAGTAGACACAAAGGGAGTTCATACACATCTATAGGTTATGTCTCTACAGAGGTCCACCAGATGCTCACAATAAAGACTTGAGGGAAGGCAAAGGATCAGGAAAAGACTCTTAGTGGTGCAGACCTGGAGAAAGACCTGGAGAAAGTCACCACTAAAGGGAAGGCATAAAGACATCACTGAGCTCCTTTTCCCTTATGCAAACTAAAATTTTAAGCCACTAGGGGAGAAGGATAAAACTCTGTCAGTACCAGGGTTTAGAAAGATCCACTGTAGCTAGGGGAAGAGTATTAAGAAAATATCTTTTACCTTAAAGGAGGACCAAGAAAAAGTCCTAGGGATGATAATAACCTCTCTTGACAGAGAGAAATGAGTCAACTGTCCTTACACTGGACTGAGCCTAAATCAGCACCAAAAACTTAAAAAACTGCCCACTATAAACACCTTAGTCCCCACTCTAAGCACAGGAGAGGAATTTGTAGTACACCAAAGACATACAAGTAACAAAGCCCAAACCTAACTCAGCAATTCTTTAAACTCATCAGCTAGTAAAGAGACATGACCATGCCCAGGCATAAACGTTTTTTATCGCAGCCTCCAACTGTATATGAGATTTACTTTCACTCAAATTTTAAGAGACATAAAGAGTGCAATAAGAAAGCACTTCAAAAGACAAGATAATCAGCCGGGCATGGTGGCGCATGCCTGTAGGTGGCGGCCTAGGAAGCCATGGCCAGGGCCAGGGATCGCGGTTCCAGTCGTGCTGGGGGCACACAGAGAGACCTAGTCCCAAAAAATAGCTGGGCGTGGTGGTGCGCACCTGTAATCCCAGCTACCTGGGAAGCTGAGGCTGGGGATTGCTTGCATCTGTGGTACCCCAGGCAACATGAGCCTGAAGTTCAATGGGCAAAAATAGTGAGTCCTAGTCTCAAAAACAAAACAACAACAACAACAACAAAAAAGACAAGATAATCAGACTTAGATATGACTCAAACATTCAAATTTCCAGGAGATTTAAAATAATTATGATTAATATGTTAAAGTCTGTATAGTGGAAAAGATAAGCATATGCACGAACAGATAACAATTCCTCAGAAAACATGAAAATTATAAAAAAAAAAATCAAGCAAATGTTAGAAATTAAAAACAGAAGATACTAATACCCCTTAAGGGCTCATCGCTGTGGACATAGCCAAGGAAAAAATTAGGTGATCTACGAAACAATCAAAAACAGTTAAATGAAACACAAAGACATATAAAAGAGGGAGGAAAAAACAGCATATAAGACTTGTAGGACAATATACAACAATCTAACAAATATGTAATTGGAGTCCCTGAAGGAAAAGAGAAAGAAATGAAAGGCAAAGAAATACTTAAAAAGATAAAGGTCAAAATGTTGATACTTAATGAACTATATGCCACATTAAAGCACACTTAGAAGCTCAAAGGAACCCCAAGCAGGACAAAAGTCAAAACAATACTAAACACAATACATCTGAACTGTTGAAAAACCAAAAACCAAAATAAAGATAAAATTTTGAAGCAGGGGGGAAAAAAAGAAGAGGGAAAAAAGAGAGAGGGGTCTAAAGGCGTAAAGATCAAGACTGTAACAGATTTCCTACCAGAAATAATGCAAGTATAAAGATAATGAAGAGATTCTTTCAATTATTGAAAGAAAACAATTAACACAGGATACCAAACTTACCTTCCAAAACTGAAGACTTGTTTTTCAAGTGAAATAATTTATTTCAAGTGAAATAAATAAGTAATTCATCACTAGCAGATCTATATTCTAATGTTGGTTTACAGTGCTATTTGATTTATGTAAGTGTAGGATCCCTCTCCACTTCAGGTATTACTGTCATAACTGCACCTTCACCTTCCACCAAAGAACCCATATCTACCACCCTAGACCCTTGTGCTCCCTCCCCTCTAAATTAAGTTGATTTAAACACAGAATTTTATGCTACCTGAATTTACAAAGCTACTTTCAGAGAAAAGGAACAACAGATGGCTTAATATATGAAATTAAGGGGCAGATTATACTGAGAAATTATAGAACAAATATCTATAGCTTCATGAACATACTCAACCTACCTCCTTGGTTCCTACCAAAGAAATACACACAGACACACAGACACACACACACACACATACATACAGTCACTAGCAGTGCACGCACACACACATACACACACGCACGCACGCATACATACACACACACACACACAAACAGTTCAGTTCCCTAAAGGTTTTTAAATTGATGATCCAAAGTACAATCCCTAACCTGCTTTCTGAAAATTAAATTTAGCTTAAATACTTACCTTCAAGCTGGCTAGTATCTGAACATGATTTCTTCTTTGACTCGGAATTCCCGGTTTTCTCATCAATGTCCAGAAGAGGAATATAGTCTGTTTTTCCAACAGTTTCTCCCACAACATCATCAAAGGCCTCTGCCTCCAGGGTGGCAATAAAGTCCCGTTTTATCTCTTCCTCAATTTCAGGAGGTGGGTCTGTTAATGCATCTGTAAGACTGAGGTCAGCCATTCTGCACCACTGCAACTGCCTGGTTAAGTGAAGGGGGAAAATATTTCATTGGAAATACATCAAAACGGAAAGCATTCCAAAAAAAATCTTGCCAGTTATTTTAAACCAAAAATAAATAAAATTTTAGATCTAAAAAAGGAATCTCATTTTATAGAAAATTAAAGTTCAGGAACAGACATAGGAATATTATCACTGATTCTTTTTCTATGTCTCTAAGAGACAAATCAAGTGCCATTTTGTCCTACTCATTAATAAGAAAAATGAATTAAAAATATAATCAGTTTATCCAAAGTTACGGAAACTAAGATTCAAATCAGGTTCTTTTTATTTCAAATCTTTATAATTCTTTCAACTATATCTGCTTTTCCAAATACCATGTCCCAGAATAATTTCTGAGAAAATACACAAAGAGGTCAATTATATCACCATAAAAAAAGGTTCCATTACTATCACACAAATGACATCACCAAGACTTTACTTTCAGCGGCCGGGCACGGTGGCTCGTGCCTGTAAGCTTCAGCCTATGAAGCGGCCGGGGCTAGGGATCACGGTTCGAGTCCCACCTGGGACCCGTAGCGAGACCTAGTTCCAAAAAAATAGCTGGGTGTGGTGGTGCGCGCCTGTCATCCCAGTTACCTGGGAAGCTGAGGTTGGGGATCGCTTGAGTCTGTGGTACCCCGGGCAACGAGAGCCTGCGGTTCCACGGGCAAAAATAGCGAGACCTAGTCTCAAAAAAAATAAAAAACAAAAAAAACAAAAAAAAAAAAAAAAAAAAAAAAAAAAAAAAAAAAAAAAGACTTTACTTTCAGGGATCATTTCTATAGTTCGTTACAAATGACATCACCTTTCTTGACAATAGACTAAGGAGTATAGGCCTTATCTAATGTCAGGAATCACTTGTGAATCACATCAATCAAATTATAACACTTGACCACTGCTGGCATGAAGAAACACAGAGAAGGGAGGGAGGTGGTCCCTCTCTGTGATCATGTACATTATGAACATCACAGAACAAGAGATTCTCAATTTTTTAAACATAATCTTAAGTTATGAAGTATGATCTACTATAGGCAAAACTGTAGATGAACAGCCAAGAAAATACAGAAATTATTTAGTACAAAAAAACCAAAGGGCCCGCAATAAACTGAGCTTCTGATGTATACACAACATAATAGGAAAATTTTAGATGTTTCTTCTCTACCTTTAAAAAAACAAAATTTTAATAGATAATCCAAGAGAATCAAAGAAATAAACATAAGCCATTGACTTCTTGACAAAGAAAACATAAAACAAACACAATTCTTAGTTGTAGAGTATAAAGGCTACAATTTCTGTCTGCACAGAATTTTATTCTTCAATACCTCCCACCTCCATATATATCTTGCCTGTCTCCTAGTAAAGTTAAGGACATGATTGGAACATGGCCAGTTACAAGACAGGAAGAAAATTTTTTGAACAGGATATTTTTAAGATAATTACAACCTTCAAGGAAGGCCCATGAGTGGCAACTGTTCAGTTGCTCTAATTGCCTTTTTTCTATAGTCAAAATGAGTGACATTTCAATTAAATTTTCTTCTGTTGAATTTAGTTAATATACTTTTGTTGTGCACAACCAAAGAATCTCAACTAATATGCAGTCTTTCCCCAACCCAAATTTTTTAAAAGTCAAAATTCATTTAATAGTCAGGCTCTCCTTTTAAATTCTCTTCCGCTATCTACCTTTCTCCAACAAACTGTCAAAGGAAAAAGAAATACACAGCAAGGAATTCCTCTCAATCCCCCACACTCTCCCACTCCTGCTACTACTACCCTGTGCTTAAAAATATAAAAAAAATCATTGACCTTTTTCAATGATTTCCCCTGTAGGACCCAGTTGTTGAGGCAGAAAGTCAAGTACTCCTAGAATCTTGAAAAATCAGAAGCTAGCCCATTCCAATCCCAATACCCACAGGCTTTTGCTCTGCTATCAATATTGTAGAAAGTATACGATTGGTACCACAGGAACTTAAGAGTCAGATAATATTCTCAATAGATGAATACCTGGAATATATAATGTTATAACGCAATGCTTATGTATTTTTTCAAAAAGTCAGATAACAAACCAGTCTAGCATAGACTGTAAACTCAATTCTATTAGAAAAGGAACAGAAAAGGAGTAAGATTCACTTCTACTAGACAGGAGTACAGAAAAAAAGATAACTTTGTCTAGCACAGGCAATACTGAGGGCAGTGGGAACTCCTGTTTGTGTGAGCCTTGGTGAAAACACTACACATTCTTTACAGTATATAATTACAATTAACATAAAATACCACAATTTGGAAAGATATTGAACACTTAATTTGTACAGACTTTCAAGTAAAACTTTCCTTAAAAGCTTAATTTCAAAAAAATTGTGCTTGTTTTCTTGTATTTAACTTTCATACATCAGTTTTCCTGTTTAATGGCTACCATAATTCCTAACCAAGATTTTCAAACGATGATCTTTTCAAATTCTAGATGGTCCTATCATATGAAAGGGCAGTAAACAGTTTTTTCTCTCTGACTCCTTTTCTTAAAACAAATTTGATGTTTAAAGTTCCTATGCTTATGTTAATGATTTTGAAAATGTATCTTTGTTATTATCTAATATCTCAAAATAATCTTATTTCAAGCATATCCCAAAGGTGACACTATTAAATTTAATAAATTCTGACTTCTAAATAAGGGCCAAAGATCACAAGCAGAACATTTATAATTTCACTTTTTCAAAGTTGAATTTTTGCTTTGAAGTCCTAACTTTGCCACTGTGCTCCTAATCATTTAAGTTAATTTATGTCTTACAATGTCAAGTCACTTTTTGAAATCAATATTATCTTTCAACGAACATACAAAGAATCACCCCCTATACTACTGTCCTACCCAATTCTTGAAATCTGCTTGAGCTTAGCACAAAAACAAGTCTATGACCTCTTTGTCGAGAGCTGCTCCATCCCTGCCCCCATGCCCATGCCCAGCTAGGTCTGAAGGGTTTATAGTTTTACTAGTGTGGGGCTGGGAATAAAAACTGACCTATGTTCTAACAAAGGGAATAAATTTGATTTGAAGGGTGTTGTGTAGGATAGAAATCATATTGCGAGGTGCTTCTCTTCTTCTCTCCTTTTCCTAATATATCTGTTCTTTTTAAAAAAATAAGAAATCCTGTAGACCATGGTAAAAGCTGTTGTTGAGCAGCAAATGCTATCTCACACACTAAAATAATCACTACTAATTCAGAATGCAGGAGCTTTTCTGAGAGAACCACACAAATAAGAGTTCTGCTACAACTCTGACTCCTATAAATATCTAAATTGTCGTTTAAAAGTTCCTATATACCCCAGGGAATACAAAGATGTAAAATTTATAGATAAATAAATTATTTACATTAAAAATAAATAAAAATAATAAAATAGAAAGGAATTGAAAAAAAAAGTTCCTATATATTCATCAGTACAGAGTGGCTCACCTGCAGACTATTTTATAGCACATGAATGTGGAAGCAAGTCTAATTCCAAGCACTACTCAGGCTATATGTGAAGTATTACTGTCACTCTAGATTCTGTCAAGGATAATGCTAGAAAAAAATGACTAATTGTTTTTTAATCTGACAAATTCTAAAGCCTAAGGATTTTCTAAAATTCTAATTGTTTTTCCCTTTTCTACCCATGATAACCAGTCAGTCTTTGGAAGAATAAAGAATGTCTGTAAACAGGCCGGGCATGGTGGCGGATGCCTGTAAGCAGCAGCCTAGGAAGCCGCAGCCAGGGCCAGAGATCATGTTCAAGTCCCACTGGGGGCACGTAGCAAGATCTAGTTCCCAAAAAAATAAACATCTGCATGTGGTGGAGTGCGCCTGTAATCCCAGCTACCTGGAAAGCTGAGGCTGGGGATTGCTTGAGTCCGTGGTACACCGGGTAATGTGAGCCTGTGGTTCCAGAGGCAAAAATAGTGAGACCTAGTCTCAAAAAAAAAAAAAAAAAAGAATGTCTATAAACAGTTTATGGTCAAAGAGAACCTGAAAGAGTATGTATCATCTTTAACAAACAATGAAAGCTCAACCAGTTTATTTTACCTAGAAATATATGACACTAAATATACTCTGCTCAAATTTTTCCTAATCTGGGACACAGGGTGAAACCAGGCAAAAACCGAGAATACATTTTAATCTTCATTTATCTGAGTGCAGATCCTCTAAGGGCAGCTTTTAATCCACTGCAATCTTTTTCCTTCCTCCCTTACATTACCAGATCATTTCCTAGGCTCATGTAGCTCATGGACTATGAACCAGAGCCTAAATTCAGCCTAAAAAGATAACATTGATAGAAAACTATAAAACTGGAAAGTGGTAAAGTGACTTGCCTGTGCGTACATCCAGTCAACCACCCTGCATATGCATTTAACAGTTTAACTATTCTTATCAAGTATATATAGAAAGAGGATTTAAAAACACACATACAAACTCTACTTATATAAAATGACCTTATAAAGGTAATGTTAGTATGTTAGGAGTGAAAACACTAGTCGCCTTTAGCCATAAAATCCCAGTTACCAATAAATTAAAAAGAAAACTATTCAATTTTATAGTCAGTCTATCTTAAAACATGCACACGTATCATAAAGTCTTTAAATATGCTACGGATTTGTTAAACTGGTTCTGCAAGCTTTCCAGACTGATTTTAATAAATTCATAAAAAATGAATTTCATCTCACATTTATAAAACTATTTAAAGTGTCATTTAATATTCATTTATGCCCTAAAACATTTAATTATGTATTTTATGGAAAAAGGATATGTATATAGTGTCATACTCAAATCTGGATTATTCAGAAAATTCAAAAATGTACCCCTGTAAATGAGAAGGATCTACTTCTTAAAAAGTGATCTCTCACTGACTATATTATTCCTCTTCTCTCTATTCAGATAGTAAAGCTAATTTTACATGGATTTCTTAATAGAAAGCAAGAAAGTAGGGTACACAGTGTCTCCGTTTCAGTGAAGCACCTCTGACTCTGGCTGAGTCATTGTCCAGGGTGAGTTCCCTAATTTTAAATGAATGAGTTGTTAAATGATTTCTGAGGCTGGTTATTCTCTAAACTAATTATAATTCAGTTTCATTGCTTATATTAGAAGTAAATAAACTTCCTCAATGTGAATATGACTAATATTTTACACACCAAATATTCTCGATCATAACCAGATTCAGGTTTATTAAAAGGCAAAGTTTTTTGGCAAAGGGACAAACTGAAAACAAATTCATAAGCACACAGTATCCTGTTTTAGCAAATATGACTGGAGTTTAAGTAACTCCACCCAGTTCTGAATACATCAAAGGAGACTTGACACCACTGTGCCCCATATTATTTAACAAGGAACCAGAGAATACACAATTTCCAATCTATAGCACTTTGACTTTCACTCTGAGCACATGTCTGAACTGAAATATCTGGTAAGAAGGGGTTTGAAAATAGATAAACTAAGGCAAGAAAAAAACATGATATGATGATGAAGCACAGAATAGAATCTTGACTACCTTCTGACTATTAATAGCTATGAACTCATAAAGGGTAAATAAGAATATATGATGAGGTCACAAGCACCTTCTCTGCTGCATGGTTACTTTAGATCATTCACAAACTCAAATTAATTACGGAACTAAAAGTATTTTCCAGGTCTATACATTAGTATTCAACCAAATTTAAATGTTCAAAAGTATAGGTGACAGTTTAAGTTCCAAAAAGTCTCCTCAAAATGTTAGGTCTCATCTATAGTCATTCCTTGGAGTCTATGTTCATTTTATCCAGGAGAAATGTAACAATCTAGTTCGTAAATGGCCTGTTGTTGCCTCTTTCCTCCCCCTATATCTCAAACCCCACCACACATACCCCGTACTGATTTAGAGATTGAAGGAACAAAAAAAAAACTAAGGAAAGGAAGAACTGAAGTCTAAACAGATGCTTTTATAAGCACTGTAATATTTTCATTTCACTCTGTTACATTAGCCAAGATTCATTCATCTACCAAGATTCATTTGCTCTAGTAGGCACTCTCTTCTAAAATGTGTGGAATTCTACTTTTCAACTTAAAAGGGGGATAAGGAACACACATCTCCAAATCATCATTCGCACAAGTTTTTATCAAATAGTTTTTCTCCTAAACCCACAGATAGGTTTAATTAAACATGCATCAATTTTTGGTTTTACTGTGAAAAGTAAGAAAAATAATTCAGCAGCATAGAACATTTCACAGAATAATGCAAATCTGGATATGGAATCAAAGTAGAGAGGGGTATCATGGGTCCAGAGTCCCTAGGAGGTTAAGAAAAAAGGGAGGTAATACATGTCAGAGAGGTAAGATATCTTTCAAAATAGTACCTCCTTTCATTTTACAAGAAACTTTCTCCTTAGTAAATTGGATAAATAAAGAAACAAAATTATCACATGTAACATTGCTCATTTGAGGAAAATAAACACTGAATTAAAAAAATCAATTTAATAAATATTAACAATTCTTAACGATAGCATAATGCTTACATAAATTTTCTCTATGCTTGATATTTATTCTGCTCTGTTTTTTTTGGGGGGGTGGATGGGAAAGAGAGTGAGGGGAGAGAAAGGCATGGTCTATGGACAAGAAACTGAACTTTTATAAAGACATGGGCTATTATTTTCATCTGTACTTCTTAAAAAAAACTGATTTAAATGACACAATTCTGAAGTCAACACTAAGCAGCTGTCCTAGTATACTAGTGAGAGAGCTGTGGCCAAAATGTAGTGCTTGTCCTCCAGTTTGGAAGGAACCCAGATCTCCCAGCAACCATTTACAATCTGACATGGTTAGAAGTATAGTCTGCATCATAAAGATTTCATATTCAACATAAGATATTTTGAGTTTGCCTAGCAGACTTTCAGTTACTAAATGGGGGCTTTATCCCTCAAAATTGATTTAATGAATTTCTTTCAGAAACGTATTACATTTCAAGTTGAACCTTATTTGCTTGGTGACTGTTCTGTTTTTAATTTATTTAACTAGAAAACCTTGATTTATATTTTCAATCAAAACAGTATTTCATTCAAGGTAAAATCAAATTTTTATTAAGGATCTCTACGAGAATACCACCATATACAGCTGACAGGCACATATGACCCCTGAGGCTAATCAGAATTTCTTCAGCTCCTTCCCAGAACCAGACTAGCAAATGGCTAAAGACAACTCAGCAATGTCTTGCCTAGCCAATAAACTACAATAACCCTAAAGAATATATTAACTTTCCGTCCTCCAGGTGCCTCCCAATACACTTCAAAGACAACGGTTGTGCATTATAAATTGAAGGAATTTCCAGGCTTGGCAGGGTTACGTTAATAAACACCATTTGTCTTGTTCCTCACAGGATCAACAACAGAAGAGAGGCCTTGCTTTCCAGAATAGCTGAGCCATCACCCAACTACATTCCTATAGGGAAAAGTACAGAGATTTTACTTCCATCTAATTCCCAAAACAAAGAGTACCTTTTCCCACTGCAACCTGAGGGAGCCCTGTTCTCTTAATATAAAAACACTGCATACACATCTACACACATATTCACATACATAAAACCTTGCAGCACAAAGCTGAAAGTCTTATTACTTACTACTTACTTTATCCAGTTAGCTTGTGTTCTTTCCCAAGTGAAAGCATTTTGAATCTCTAACCAGATACCTGCCTGCCACTTGCTGTCTGAGTCAAATTAAATCTATTTCTCCAAGAAGAATAATCTACAGTATAAACCTCCCACTGTGAACCATGTGATACAGGCAGCATGATGTCTGCTCAAGTCCGTTTATGTGGGCCAAAACAAGAGATGGATGACAATGACACAGCACTTACATTTCTGCTACAACCATGGCTAAAAGCAAATCTTAAGCTGATCTCACTTTTTAAAAAAATTAAATCTTAAGTTGGTTCTCAATACCTAGTGCCCCAAATTTTGAAAAATAAATGAAACTATTTTTTCAACTTTACTATTTTTCCCACTATTTCTTCCTCAGCCTATTTAAAACCAAAAAAACTTCATTTAGTTTACTTTACCCCCCTCCAAAACTCACTGCTAACCACTTAAAATCTCAAGGCTTTTTAAAAAACATCAGTTCATATAATCTAACATCTGATTCCCTTAATTTAACAGATGACCAAAAGAGAACTACAGACAACAAATCACATAAAAGTTAAGCTAGGACTAGGGATCAGGCTTGGAGGAGAGCAGCAAAGCACCAAAAACAGAAACAGGAAGTCTTCGAATTTTAGTTTCTCCTTTATCTCACACAGTAATATCATCAGACTTCAAAAGTGATTTTTGGGTCTCTTTTTTTCCACCCTTCCTTTTCTTCTCAAAGGATGAAGGCAGTTGGGAAGAATCTTGAACAATAAGAAAATAGTTCAGTTTATTTAAAAGACCCCAATGACTATTTTTTTAAAAATATTTAAAAATCCTTAATGTGATCACAAGGTCACAGATTCATAGAAGATCCTGAACTTACCACAACCACCAACAATTTTCCATGGGGTATCTGTGTATTTTAATCATAGGGGATCATCTGTCATTTTTTAAGCATACCATTCACATTATCACTGTATACCTTTGTTCATACTGCTCTACCCACTTCAAATTCTCTTCAGTGCCTCCACACATGTTCACATCAATTATCTATCACATTTTCTGTGATTCTCTTTTACAATCTGTTTTCCCAATGCCATTCAGAACTAAGAAATCATGGATACTTCTTTAGCAATGATACAATCTGATTTGTATTGTTAAATTTGCATGACACACACACACGTGCACGCACCTCTTGTCCCAAAGAGGACTATGTTAAAGTGATAATGTGTATCTTCTCCTAGTGAATTATTCTACATAGATTATGAACTAAAACAATAAAAAATAACTAAACAGTTCTAAGCTAGTATTATAAAAGTTTTTTTTTTAATTTCTTATTTTGAAATTAATCAGAGATACCAAAACTACAACAATGCTCCAGAACTAGAAAAGATTCAAGGTTAAATCTCAACTCTAATTAAGTATGTGCATCTCATTTCTTTTCTTTTTCAAGCATGGTTTATGCCAGAATAATCATGGAATGAAAGCCTGCTCTCTATGCCAGTCATCTTATCATTATTAAGCAGGGCAATAAAAATAGCTCTCTCTGTTTTTAGAAAAGCACAACATGATGCAATGTGACAAAAACAAATAGTTTTTTGTTCATCATCTACCACTATCATGCTGACATCAATTGTATAAACATTAAAATTTTTATAAATAATAAAGTTTTCATAATTACTAAAATGTCAGAGCTGTATAAGGGAGCTCACATGTCTTATCAAGGAGCAAAAAATACAGTAAGTAAGTTTAAGATTATCTACTATGGGAAAAATTTGGCTTAGGGAAGAGTATACTTGATCAGTTCTTAGCTTTTGCAAACTATTTTTTTTAAATCTCTTCAAACAAAGTGAAGTTTCCCTCAAATTCGAAGCCATGGTGTGTCTTACTGTGTATCAGTGAAAGTGAAGGAAAATGAAGGGTAGAATTAAAAGGAAATAGAGACTAGTGCTGAAAATACTATAATTATATATTTACAAGCCATATCTCTTCCAGAGTCCCTCTTTGATACTGAATTCTTAGCTGGCAAAGACAGCATCTTTTCCACCTTTTAATCCTTTAGTATAGGATACTATAATCATTTAGTACAATAAAGTGATACCCCACAAGTTCTCATGATGAACATTCATTATGCTGAATGTGCCCTGTTCTAGATCATGATGTCAGTCTTCTCATGTTGAGACTGACACCTGTCTGTCCCTCATGGCTCATCATTTTTCAAAACTAATTTTGGGGTCTCTTTTTTTTTTTACCCTTTCTTTCCTTCTCAAAGGAGGAAGGCAGTTGGGAAGAATCTTGAGCAATAAGAAAACAGTCCAGTTTATTTAAAAGATCCCAATGCCTATTTTAAAAAATATTTTTAAAATCCTTAATGTGATCTCACAGAGGTAGCATTAGGATACAGAAGCTCAGTTCTTTTGAACAAGAAAGAGGGGGGCCTAAAATCTACTGAGTTATTCACAGGCATTTCATAGTACAACCTAATGACAACCTAATGGTAGTAAACGCCTTGCACTGAAACATAAAAATAGCTTACAGATGCTTTCAAACACAGGGGGAAGCCTACAACTGAAAGCACTAAATGAAAGTTATTATTAATATATCTTTTAACATTTTACCTGAAATAGAGGTAAAAATATGAATTAAAAGTGAAGTCACTGAATCAGAAGCACTAAGGACAGAGTTGAGCCATTTCAGTTTTTAAAAGTTGATTCTGAAAGACACCCATAATTGAATAATGAACTATATAGATTATATATACTTATAAAGATTAGGTTCACTAAAATGAAACATAAAACAGGATCATAAAATTTAACACTAGAAAAAGATCAAGTTGTCCCCTAATGGGAAAAGGGGTACTTTAGATTCATTTACTAGAAGCAGAGCCTGAAATATGAATCCTTATGCAAGAAATTTATTGAGGAGTGCTCTCAGAAGAAACCTAAAAGGAAGAGAAGAGAAGCAAAGCTGTGGTTTTAGCCAAAGTCTTGGGTAGGTCTCCTCTGGGAAGCTACACATCATCACTTACAACTGTACCATGGAATCAAGACCACCAGGAGGTTGGGCTCCAGGTTTTGGAAACCTGCATCAGGCAGTCACTGGCTGAGAGCCAGGTGAAGAAAAGGGATATAACTTGCCAGTCATTGTTAAAAGAAGAGGTTTCTTTTACCTGTGGCTGCCCTTAATAGCTAACACACAACAGCTGAGGTGAGAAGAAGGGGAACATGATGAGGGGAGAAGCAATATGCTGGCAAAGGAAAGCTAAACAAGACATTAGCCGCAGTTAATAGAAAATTAAAACTGCATAACAAAAAGACACCAGACTAGCACAATATAAATATCTATCAAAATAGACCCTAAAGCAAAAAAAAAAAAAAAAAAAAAAAAAAAAAAAAAAAAAAAAAAAAAAAAAAAAAAACTCACTAGAAATAAAATGAAGTTTAATTAACACAAAGATTTA
>PVHY01027603.1:0-16070 GCA_004024945.1 Uropsilus gracilis
TCCATGAAATTACTTGCTAATATTTATGAGGTGCTTATTACATGCCAAATATTGTGCAGAATATCTAAACACTAGACTAGATATATTGGTTTTTCAGTGATCTTTACTTTTGGTTTAGTGAAGTTAAGGCAATTGCCACAAATAGGTCTCAGGGCTTAGATCCAAACCCAGGAAAAAATATTTAAGTTATGGTTGACATGGACCTTTGAAATGACCAAGTTTAAATCTCTAAATCAGAGGAATATTCCCTTGACAATAAGCTCATATAATTAAATTCTTGTTAAAAAATGCAGTACCTCAAAGGACATCTCATTTGTCAACAAACAAATTTGGTTCCTGAAGAACTGAAGAGCTGCTTCATGGCAGAAAGCAAAGGGCAGAAGAAGCCCAGTGAGTTGTGGTGGAGGACTATGGGTGTCTTGGTGGTGGCGTGCTGTCACATACATCTGAAGAGGCTTGAGACTAAACCTCTAAATCATGCACAGTATTGTAAATCAAAGTTACTTCAATTTTTAAAAATATAATAAAAATTTTGACTTTTTTCTCAAAGCTGTTTCTGTAAGCGCACACTGAAAAATTAGAACTCTAAACTGAAATTACTTAAAATGCTAACTTTTGCTTTTGTCTCTATAATCTCCTGGTTTCAAATTATAGAATGATGTGTTTAGTGTGATCTTGGGGGGGGGAGGATTACATAAAGTCTCTTGTCTATATTTACTTCAGAGAATTATTAGGTGGAGTATATCCTGAGAAGTTATTAACCTTTGTACTCCATATCTCTGTATTGTTAGGTGTGTTGCAAGATTCAAGCAATGTTCTTGCAATTTGTAATAGTCTAGTAAAGTGAAAAGGAAAGGAAGAAGGAAGAGGAAAGGAAGAAAGGCAGAGAGGGAAAGCATGAAGGAGAGAGAGAGGAAAGTTAACCGTGGGTGGAGGGGGGTGAGTTAAATGAAGGAGGTTTCACATCTGCAGGGCTTTTCTTTCAAGAGACTTAATAATCTCTTGTATGTTCCCTAAGCACCATATCAAGTAAAACTATAGAAAAAGGACTCGCCCACTTCTCTGCATGCTCCACATGCAATGTTACCTAATTCTCCTTCCCATTCCCCAGCTGAAGTACACTGCCTTTCAGAAAACAAATGCTCAGTTTCTAATTTTCTATGTTTAAAATCTTGGGGACAAATAGTAAGCAGTCAGTAGAATGTTCATCATCTTTTCTCTACAGGAGATCTTTCATGTTTGTAAATGCTGCTATTTTGATAGAATACAATGGTTTTTGTTACTCAAAACTGGAACTTTTCCATTTATCCTTCATTTTCACCCAAATGAAAAAATACAATTATTTCCTTAAAACAAAAGACTATGAGACTAGTCAAAGCAACTGAGTAAAATTAGATTAAAATGGGAAAAAAGTCATTGATAATATTTTTCAAGTGATTAGAAAGGATGCAGTGTCTACATGAAATGGATGAAACAGAATTTGGCTTCTTGTAGGTGCTTAATGAGTGTTGAAACTAAATCTAAAATATGGAGGGAGATTACTTTTGCTTTCATAGTGGATGAACAGGGTATGACCATGTGTGAAGGAGTGAACCCTATATCTGAACACATAGACGGTGTTGTAAATTAACAATGTCTCAATACATATAATTTTTAATTAAATTTAAATAAATAAAAGAAATATAGCAAATTGCATATGCAGTTTGGCCTGAGCAACGACCACAGTGGACAGTCTTTGGAGACTTCTTGCTTCCAGTTGGCAATGCTAATATAGCATAAATAGCACTCAAACACTAAAATATGTCAGAGAAGTTGAGCACTTTTAAAAACTAAAAGAATTTCTATGACTTTGGCATGTAATTAAAACAATAAAATTTTCCAAATGTGGATTTTAAAGTGCTGTGGAAAACTCTAGAGTAAAATGCAGATTGGAGGCAAATCTCAGCTTCCTTACCAAAGGAATTTTATTCTTTGCACTGAAATGAGCTGCTGGTGAACAAAAGAAATTAAAGCAAATCTGCTTTTGAAAGAACATTAGCCTAACAATTATTAATATAGTAAGATAACAATAACTGTAATAATAATATGAGCTATAATTTAAGGATGCCCAAATGTTAAGAAGCTACCACGGGCTTTGCAAACCTTCAGAACAAGCTGTTTTGCAACTTATTCTTTATGGGTGAGGCATGAACACAGGGATTCAGTTTAATGGGAAATAGTAGCTGGGTGAATGGATGGATGGGAAGGAGTATTTCCTAACTTCTGTATCATCTGTGAAGAAGCAGTAAAGTGTAGTTGTGGGTGGAAGGAATAGGGTAGATAAAAGGCTATCCATTACTTAAAGCTGAACAGCATGATCTTTATCACACCTTCTACCTGAGCAGGTTATTAACATCATTCAGAGCCAGGTCATGCCACTTTTTCTTGTTGATAGTATGTTAAAACCAGACAAGATTTATTTCAGTTAATCTAATAGGCACTGAGTTTTGCCCCAACTTGCTCACAACCTTATGTAAACACAAGATTTAAATCATCTATAATGGACTGACTGTGAGTGCTTTTGACTTCTCTCACCCGAAACAGGACGTCTGACCATTAGGCTTTTCCCCAGTGAAGTCCACCATGCTGAAAGTCAGCTATGATGATATCAGAACCCACATTACTTTTAAATACTTTGAGAAGGATTTATCAAGGTCATTTATTTTTCTTGGATTGAATTCATTACTTTGGTGATGCAGAAAGCGTCATTTCATTCCTGTGTCACACACATTAAAGTAAATAAAACTCTATGTCTCTTCTATCCGATTGTATATCATGATGTTTTCTAATCAGAAAAGAGGCGGCAGCAGTCCTCTGCCTTTGGAGGAGGTCTTTTCCAGACTAAGGCAGGATATGTGTGACGTCTCCCACTTATTTATGTTTTTCCCTAATGAAAGGATGCCTCTTTGTTGCCACCATAGATAGTTTAGATTTTTTAATATTGTTAGTGTTGAGAGATAAACACTTTGGTACATATTGGAGAGTAATAAATTGTGTTGAACATTGATAAACTAACGCAATTACCAGCAAGGTCAGAGAGTCAGCTAATTTAGAAATATCAGTCCTAGGATTTTGAGTTGTCCCCTGGAGAGCTGCAGCCACTTTATTACAGCAGGAGGGTGAGGAGAAAATGGTACATTAGGATTGATCTTTTGATCTAATTGTGGAACTCTGCCATTCCTTGTTTGACCAAAAATGCTTACCAAGCAAGAGAAAACATAGCACAACTAATTGAGGACTATCCCTTATAAACCAGACAAAGTAAAAGAATTCTAGGAAATAAGGGACAAATTGTGCTTGATATTATGTGGGTGAGTTTGTTATCACTGAGGCATCTATTGATGTCTCTTTGCCTAAATACTTTTACACTGAAATTCTAAGTTGAATTCAGTATTTTCAGCCAACTTAAGAAGAAAAATTATTTTCAGTCATCACTGATCTTTGGTAAAATTGTAACAAAATTTGGGTGAAATATTGAGTGACTCTATGGACATGAAGCATTAGGAGCACCTAATTTTCAAAAGATTTTCACAGCCAGGAAAAGGTTTTATTGATCCCATATATTCTTCGATATTTATTTATCTACCAAAAATGCAAAGATCGTCACCTAACATATCTGAAATTGCATTTGCACTAGAATATCTAAATTCATTCTAAAACAGTATGTCTCTTTCCTGTTTTCATTAATATTGTTATTCCTAAAGTGATTTGGTTCAGGTTTCCCCCAATCCCCATCAGATCCTAGGCCTGTAGGACTAGGGTAACTTGACTGATTGTATTAAAATCAAACTGTGCAACATTCTCATTCAAGGATTTAAATAAAGTTCAATTGAAATAAGATTCCTGTTTAGCTGCCAGGCACATTATAGGCACCATCAAATTGTATTATTATGGAAAGCTGGGTCAAACATAGTCCCTTGCAATATGCAATCCCATTTTATAAGGGAATTTAGAGGAAGCACTAAGACTGAAATGCAAGTAAAGGTAGTACATGCAGCTACTTGGGAACTCTTGGAATGGAAGAGCATTTCAGAAGTTCCATTTTCTATACTAGGAAATAGCAAAATATCTTAAAACTCTGCCTTATTATATGCATGCAAGTGTATAAGTTACTTTAAATAGTAAATTCTGATAAAGTTGAGTTATATCCTAGACCTTCCCTTGGGTGCTATATTCCAAAGCAAAAAAACTTTTATATACACATTTTGTTCAAGACAATCAGGAAATACATAGTAAAAAAAAAAATAGTGACAATGTCTATGGTAGTTCCAATTTCACATGGAATACTCTTTTTCAAGTGGTAAGGTATTAGATAGGCAAGTGTAAGTTCTGAAGATGCTGAGTTAAGGGAAAGGCTTCATTGTTGAGTGATAACAGTCATACTTTCATTCTTTTTCAAGGTTTGATTTAGCTTTTAAACTCACAAGCATACATCTTATGAAATCAGAGTGCTTCTAGCTTCATTAACTTTTCTTCCTACATTCTCAGCTGCTGTCAATTTGGCTATATTTGGGGGTACTTAAAACCCACCAAACAATGTTAGTGTTTTTAAATCAGAACCTGGAGAACACAGCTAAAATGTTTACAATTCTGTCCTGTGGCAGCAGATTGTACTAATGTATGTAGCAAATAACTGATGTCAAATTGATGCAGGCGGCCCAGCTGTCTGCCTTTTGTCTGTAGGTCTAATTCCCAGAATGGGACTGGGGTAATCCCTTTGTGATACAATCAGCTCTAGAGGGTTAGCCACTTATATTACATTATTGAAAGGATGATGAGCTGATGATGGGCTGATAACAGGAGGATTGCATTAGGCAGAACATTTGCCCAAACACCTCTGAGGTACTTATCCAACCCTGTTGCTAGACGACTATACATAGCTTTAGTTTTTATTTTTCAAAAATAAATTGCAACTGTCATTGGGCTAAGTCTTAAGTAGCCTGACTGGTAGAGGAGTGCATATTTAGGTTCCATAAAGAATTAGGGCAAATAACTTGCACAGTGAATGGGTAACAGATTTTGAAATAGAGCACATTCATATAATGTCACACAATATATAGAATACATATATAATACATACAGGTTATATATTATATATACTATATATACATAATATAATAGCAGTATAATAGTGTTTTATAAAGTAGCCCCAGAAGCCAATAGACTTGTCATAAATTGTATCCTGATTTTAAATACCCACACATTGTAACAGGATTCCCTCCATCAAATTACACTTTCATTTGTCAATTATATGTCAGTAAAGCTGGGGTGGAGGGGGAGGGGAGTAAAATGCTGATAACCTTTAATTCATAAATTTGAAACATTTCACTTGAATATCCTTGGAGGCTGGCATTATGAGGGAGGGCGTTTTTCCTCCATCATACCTCTCACCCAGCATAATTTCGATATTCCAAAGATAGCACTGGCATGTCTTCAGCAGCCTGTTGTGTATCCTTTGATCTTATGACACTTTCACAGTGAACACTTCAAAACTTCTGAAAACAATCTCTTTCCAAACAGGCCCATAATGCTTTTCTTCTTGTGTACAACAAATTCCCTTAAATGAATTGTTTAGTTGGTTTCAGAATCATTTGGGGCATATTTTTATTAGAATATAACTTTAAGTTGGTGTTTGAAAATTGGTGGTATAAAATTATCATATTATAATATGATGTAGATCAAAATTTTCCACCAGTCAGAGACACCTCTAG
The DNA here is from genome assembly GCA_004024945.1 of Uropsilus gracilis. Lineage (NCBI taxonomy): Eukaryota > Metazoa > Chordata > Mammalia > Eulipotyphla > Talpidae > Uropsilus > Uropsilus gracilis. The sequence continues at coordinate 5,751 of PVHY01027603.1, forward strand.
GTGAATTACTTGGGATGGATGAAAACAGCCCAAAGATTTTTAGTTTCTCAAGGATGATGGGAGGTAATATGTATTTTGGAACTTGTTGAATGTAGAGAAGGGAAGAAAGACGTGAATGGGACTTCTGCTTACTGGCTTCTTTAGTGCTGCAAGTGGGTGGAGATCCAAAATGTGTTTATTTCGCTCTCCTAATGCCTTCTTTTTTTTTTATTCTCTTCCTCCATGCTGATAAGACATCACAGAAAAGATGAACATCTTTTCAATCAAGAGGTTGAACATCTTTCTGTTCAACATCAGACAGAAGACATATTTATAAATAAAATAAACACACTAACCTGATTTTTTTATTTCATCCTCTCATCTCCTTGATTCCTATCTTCTCTTGTATCCTACTTCTAATCCATTAGAAAATTCTTTAAGTATTCTTCAAATATACCCAGAAGCTCACTATTTCCTAGCACCTCCCTGGCCTGTCTCCTGGTCTGAGCCCTTCACAGTTCCTTGATAATTCAATAGGCTCCAGCTGCTCTCCTTGCTTGGTCTTTGTTTCCCTTCCCCCTCACTCACATTCTATTCTCAACTGTCTCAACAGTGTACACAGAGTGATTCTGTTCAAGTGTGTGATCGCATCCAAATCCTCCACTTAAAATCCTTCAATGACTTCCTCTAAAATTCAAGATAAATGTCAAGGATATCACTTCACAACCATTAAATGACTATTATATTTTAAAAAAAGATAACAGGTATTGACAAGGATGTGAAAAAAGGGATCTTTGTACACTGTTGATGGTACAGTAGATTGAGTAGTCATGGAAATGGTATAAAAGCTCATGTGAATTAAAATAGAACTACCACATGAGCCAGCAATTCAACTTCGCAGAATCTATCTACTAGAAGTATAATCACTGTCTCAAAGAGATGTTTGCACTCCTATGTTCACTGCAACATTATTTATAATAACTGAGACATAGAAACAAGTTTAGTGCCCATTGACAGCTGAGTGGATAAAGATGCTGTGCTGTATGAGTGCTTGTCATAAGTATTAAATATGAATAAATGGCCTAATAACAATAAATTCAGTATATAGTAGTTCTGATTAACTATGCTACTAATTTTATGATAATATGCTAGTATTATAAGATTGTTATGATTACTATTCTTATGATTAATATGCTATTATTTTAGGATTTTTCTCAATTACTGTGAGTTAATTCAGGATACCAAAAGTAAACAAGAATGCATTTTACATTCTCATTTCCCAGTAGCTACTCAGTGTATTCTTCCCATAAGAGTTAATCTTTGGTAGAAATTGTAGTACAAGGCTAGAGTGATTTTTATTTTACTTTAAAGTCAGTAAAAAACTTGCCTGAGTCTCACGAGATCTCAAAAACCAATGACCTGTTGGGTACTGCGATAGGAATCAATTACTAATATGTCACTAGTATCCAAAATGACATTCACTGTTTGCCAAGTGTCTTGAATGAAAGGCACACAGATTCCCAGGTGTTAAGGTTTAATAAAACAATCCCAAAAGTAATGACAAATCTCATTCAAAAAGTCATTATTTGTAGTTTGTACTTGCAATTCTATTGTTATGATGTTGTTTGTTGGCATGCACTGCTACTATCAATATAAATAACTTTTAATCATATACTATAGTATTGTTTCTTTAATTGCCTAGTTACAGGGATAGACAGTATGCACAGGGAAAGCACAAATTGTTTAAAGTTTCACATTTTTCTATTAGTGAAAATCATTATGATGCTCTATTATGTTTGTACTTTGTCCCTGGCTGCACTTTATTAAGTCTAATTTATAGAAATCAGGTATCTTCAGTTTTCTATAAATATCATATGAATAATAACTATATATTTTGAGTTTTTTTCCAGCTTTATCATCACTCATCAAATAGTGCATAATAACAAGCAGCTTGTACAAGACATTGTTCTTGGTGCCAACTAAAACTGATAGGACATTACTAGAGTGGTCCGACATAGGCTATTTTTTCAACTGCATTGAGAATCAAGACCACGTATTACCATATTAAATAAGAACTTCTTTAATAAAGCATTAGAAAGAAAACTCTTTTCAAGGCCAAATTTTTGCTTTTATTTACTTCTTTAATGAAAATGTTGCTCTCCTTTATGAGCAAAGTGGTGATTTGCAGTAAATGATAATTCGGGTGGCTACATAAAAAAGGAGAGGGGATATGCCTTGTATCTGAAGTGCTGATATAAGATGATTTGCTAGAGGTCATGCTTTGCAGATTTGAAGAGCTTGAGGATAATATACTCAGTGATTCCATTGTGATACTGTATTTCTGACTATAGAAATGAATAGTATCCATTCTACAAAGCATTCTAAATTCCTCACTGAAATGAGTCCTTTGTTTAAATAAAAAAATGCATGTGCACTTCATTAGGTCACTGCCTATCTGCTTTATTCATGAGCCCATGGCAAGTGCTACTCATGCTGCGTCCTAGTCCTGGCCATGGGCATCAGCATCTAAATATCACTTGGAATTATTATCTATGCTGTCTGCCCATGCTTGTTTCCAAGGCTCACTTTAACTGTGCGTCTCACTGCATCTTAGTTTCAGGAGCATTCTCTTACCTTGATTCTGCACCCTTTGCAGCAACTCTATGCAATTCCAATACTTCCAGTAAGTGGCTGCTCTATTTAAATCAGAAAGAGTTCCTATTCCTAACTACAATCTAAATAGGGTGAATAAATAATAGGGGAGAGTGAGGAAGAAGGCCCCTATGTACATGCCTCAGAAGTCAGCCATGACATGAAAACCTTGTTCTCACATCTGCGGAAAAGATTTTTATATTTATTGAGTTTCTAAAATTTTATCTTTTCATTATACTCCCATACAACCATACTCAGATGTCAAACAAGATAACAGTCCAAGTAATTAAATGGCCAGGATCCTTAGCACAAACATCAGCGTGGACAGTGGGACCAGTTTAAAGCAGTACAGAGGTATCTCAATATCATCTGTTTTACAAGCACCTGGTTTATGTCAAAGAAACTGGGATTATTTCCATTCCTGCAATTTCCTACTTGTATCACCTTGCTCAAGTTAATTATCTAAGTCTCAATTTCCTCACAGCATTCCTGTGAAAAACAAGAGGAAAACACAAATTGCCGAATATCAATCCAGGTTCACACTATTTGCTCAATTAATGTCTGTGGACATGGAAGTAATACTGACAAATTTTGTTTCCTTGATCTACAGAACTAATCTCAAGAAACTGAACTGATTTAACTATCAAATTTACATTTGTTTACTTAGCAGCATCTCTACAGCTTTTTCTGGGGAGTGAGGTACTTACTTGGTATGCCAGCCAGGTTGCTAGGCCAGGTACTGCTTGTCCAGATGCAGTTACCACCGACATTGGGGTCCCTCGAACCGGTGCCCCTGGAGGCGTGTGGCAACTGCCTGCATGCTTGTTTCAGTTTCTGACTTTAGCATATGAGTCTTCATCAAGAGCTACATTTCCTTTACTCTTGAATTATTCGACTCATCACAAAACAAGCAATAATTAATACAATATTAAAACAGCAAATAGAGATTCAACATTTCAATGTCTGTGTTTACTTTTTAAAGACAGACATTAAATAAATATTTATTTTCATTTTCAGAATGTTGATAGAATATTTGTTAATAAGTATTGGATTTTTTTCTTCAGACTAAGCAGGATTCTCAATCTTAGTTGTATGCTTCTTTATCCAGAGGCAATATTAAACTTGAGAGGGGGTTGAGCACCTGTAATCTTCTTAGCTTCGTGCATTGTATATCAGGCTTATCATTAACAGAGAAAAACCTTAACCAAAACACTGTGTTGAAAATACAGGATGGAAATGCATCTGAATTCAAAAACAACATGACATAGTATTGTGACTTTGACGCAGAAAGTTTTGTTAAAAAGAAAATGCTGCTCAATTTTGGGAATGTGTAAGAAATTAGTTTCTTCAGTTCTCAGGGGCTTTCTACTAAATGACATGTCTTCAAAGGAATATGAATCACTGGTGTAATTTGTGATGTGATAATAAAGATACGCAATTGCAATTATTTAGTAGATTCCTTTTTATGTCTGTAAGCAAAGGACTGAATATGCAATATAATTTCTCATTTACCATAACATAGACTAATCTGAGCAGTTTTTATTATTTATGACAATTATCATTATTACAGACCTCTAGCAACATCAAAACTGAGTGAGTCAAAGATCATCTTTCAGAAAATAAGAGGCCTAGTTTGTATTTGTTTCTGATTTGATGGCCAACAAGAGGGAGGGAGAGATGGAATGAGGGAAATACCCAGACTTGAGACTGTTTCAAAGCAATACCCTTGTGAGCAGACACAAAAACAGGACTGATAACTTGAGCCAACTTATCTCTAGGAATGAAAACCAAAATCTTCTGCAAGAACTTAGTACCCTGCTTACATATGTCTTTATGCCTTCTCTTTTCACTTTGCAACACTTTTATCACCATCCAGGGATAAGTCAAACAGCAAGAAGCTCTTTTTCTCCACTAAGTCATTCCTAAATTATGTACTATCTGAATCAAAAAGACATTTATGATTTCAAATGATTGCTTGACTTTTTTTCCCAATAAAAGTCAATGTTTATTTATGTATTTCTTCTTTGTCTCAAATATGATTTTAAAATATAAACTGATTTTTGTAATACATGAATATCATCTTTTAGTTTTATCTTTATGTCTCTTCTTATATGTCAACTTGTCAAAAAACTTTAGTATTTACTTTGAGCAAATTTTAACTTAGGAGAATAAGGCTACTTTTATAAACATTCAAGTTCCTTTAAATTAATTCCTTTAAGTTAATTACTATGCAAGATATTTGCATAGTGTATAATGCAGTATTTTTGGGTTGAAGATGCTACAATAGCAAGTCTCATTTTAAAAAGCCCTTCTGCTAAAACTAACTTCAAATGATACCAAAAGCAACACCTTTTTCAAGATAAATATTAACATGTCTCAGTTAAAAGTGTTTTTATTTGAACATACAGCTAATCAACAGGTTCATAATTACAGATCAATGGAAACTGAAGATAGGAATAGAAGAGATTTGTGATATATGATAGTGTTAATTCAATTTCAAGCCATCAGTTAATTAAACTATTCTAAAATACAAATAATACATAGGGAAAAATGTAACACACTACCCATTGATGAAAACTCTGGTATATTTAGCATTTAATTAGGAAATTCCAATTTTGCAGAGTGCCAAACAGTTTCACAATACACAGGAACAAAGTCTACTCTTCAAATATCAATTTACAAATAAATATAGTTTTAAAAACTCTAAAATGAGCAACCCTTCCTCTAGGTCTTTTACTGGCTAGGGTGTAAATAGCTTTTCACATAGTTAGAGAAGTTACATTTTAAGGATTTTCAATGGCACTGTGTTCAATCTTTATTAATATTTTATCAACTGATTGCAAAATAAACAAGAAGCTAAACAAAGCATTGTGAACATGGTTGTCATATTGCAGCCAAGCTACTTGTTTTCAATTCTTCCATCCTAATGAAGGTATCATAAATATATGTATGTATGTATGTATGTATGTATGTATGTATGTATGTATGTATAAATGTATATATGTATATTTTGGGGGGTGAGGGTAGGGGTGGTAAATGTCCAATAATTTCTAATTTTTAGCAGTATTTTAATCTTTAATAGAAATTTAAAAATCAACAGAATTTTCTACAAGCATGACTTTTTCTCCCCAAAGAAGGTAAAAGAACTCAAGTACATGAAAAACAAAATATAAATTCAAAGTCCCAACTCAAAGGAAAAGACACAGACTTAAAACTTAGCATGTGTACCCTATGTTCGACATGGACATAGATAATGAAAGTTTTCTAGGTGCCAATTTCCTTACAGCACTTTGAATATATGATACTACTGTCTTCCAGTCTATGATTTTCTGCTCGAAAATCTTCTGGTAGTATTATGAGGTTTTTCTTTAATTTCTACTATTTTAATTATAATGTGTCTTGGTGTGAATCTCTTTGGGTTATCTTTGGAATCTCTTTGCATTCCCCTTATAGATATAATGAAGTATTCCAACATATAAAGAGATATAAAGACTCTATCAACATATAAAGACAAGTATATTTCTGCATGTTTTTATAACTTATGCACTGTAGCTCATGCATGCCATTAGGTAATATCAAAAATTTACATTAATTTGTATCCCCCAATAAATCTCATCAGAAAAATGTTTAAGACTTAAAGGGCTGCCAAATAATGGGGTCATGGCCCAGTTTTCCAAAAGTCTAAGAAAATTTTATTTGAAAGCTTGAATTTTACCACTAAGACACAAAAACTGATTCATCTGTTTATTTTCAAAAAATTTCTATCTGATACCCACATCTGAAGAGCCATAGTCTGTCTATATGTGAACTGCTCTTTCAGTAAAGAGCATGCTTCAAGAGCTGGTTGAGTTCTCACAGCATGTCACTACATCAGTCTTTCTTCCAGAGATGACCATGATGCCTTGTTACCAGCCACTGCATGATGATGGATGTTTCCCTCTTTGTCCATAAAATATTTTAAAAACTGTAAGATATTTTAATGATATCAGTCATGTGTCTTCCTCATCAAGGACATTCTTTGAGTGACAGTGAAGAGTACAATGACGAAGGACAAGGTTGATGCCATTGCATTTAACTGTGCTGAGGTACCACTGCTGCCACCAGCATTCCCATTGCAACATCACTGCAACATAGTGAAAAAGGCAAATAATGTCTTGGTGTCATTATGTCAAAATTTTGACCATGCAGACACCTAAGAGGATTTAGGAGAAACCCCAACAATTTGCAGACCATGCACTGAAAGACAAAGAACTGAGACAAAGGATCCAACTCAATTCAAAAAGGCTTGGAGAAGCCTTTATGAAAAACTGGAGAGTCCGCTGAAGTTCTCTCACCTTGACTCTGAAGGGTTTTTCTCCCCTATCCCAGGAAAATGTTAAAATTATATGAATAAGTATCCAGGATAACACATTTTCTGTCCTCTCTCAAACATAAAATACCTTTAGGGGTTTTTCCTCTGGAAAATTCTAAGATATCTTTGAAACCCTCTTCTAGAAAATGCAAGATAATATCCAGCATAATGTGCTCGCAAGAGAAAATCATGGAATAATGACCACTTGTACTGAGTTGTCAGACCTACAGAAGTTTCCAGAACCTGAGCTCCACCTTACTTGAATTTTTTAAGAGGAAAGGGAGGTGGTAGTGATTTTTACCAGTATTTATTTGGTCTTTAGCAAAGCAGTGTTAGACCTTTACACTCTAGACCTAACTGTGGTAATGTGAGGCCTAACTTACTTCACACACACATGCACACGTGCACGCACACACACACATATACAAACACAAAACCTCACCATTAATATGTATAAAAAAGAAATTTATAGCTGCTATAATGAAATAGAAGGCTACCAGAAATAAATTTGTTTAATAAAGGAAATTGACTATGTTGTATATATCCCTAGATATTCCAGCTAAACTATCTCACCAACTTAATCTAGTTACCTAGCGGTAAGGCAATTACACAGTGAAGATTTAGGGTTGATATAAATTTAGGGTTCACTTGTGATCTGGAATGCTTATAACAAAATACTTCTTGTGGGAAAGCAAGCCCCTTGGCAATCTTTGCATTGTTGTGTTCAATTAAGTGACAATTTATTCTGGTTTTGTTTTTAATGGAACTCGTCATTTACTGTCATTACTGGTCCACCAGAGACATCAGTTCAGTGTTCTCTTTATTTTCTCTTCAGAACGGAATCTACACTAAACCATCAGAGTTTGCTTTTCTAGCAGTGAGAAAGCTTGTGACTTATGGGAAGCCAGCTCCATCTAGCTGTCCATCCTGTTTCAATCCTCCATCCATGTTACATAAACATAAAGGAAAGTGTATGCGCTATCATCAAAATACAGTTCTGTCTAAAACAGATGCTGTCAGGTAGGCAGCTCAGCAACCTCATGTATAAATACCTTTAAAGATATTGAAACCCTTCTCCTTACTTCTCTCTTTTCTCTTTCCTCACTGAAAATAGCTGGAGTCACTTATGAGGAAAGATTCTAAGATCTGCATTATATTAAAGCATACACATGCATGCACGCACACATACATAAACTTCACCACCTTTATTAAGTTTGAAATCTAAGTCTAACATTTCATGAAGGTTAAAAGGTAACTAGATTAAATGTTCAGATTATATTACATTGGAGGCTGTTTATTATGTGCATAGGGATTTTTATCAAAAATATGCTAAAATGGTTCTCCTGAGAATTCTGAAGGAGTGTTCTCTAATCTTTCTTGTTGAAATCAATCTAAAAATATTTAGCATTGTGTAAATCTTGTGGTAGCCACATGTATCTTTATTAGGTCAAGCCAATATTAAAGTAGTTTACAAAAAATTCAGTCCTTGTAGCATATATTTACTATATTGTTATTATTAAATTATTTTTAAATTGGAAAATTAATAAACCCTATAGCTAATCTATGTTCCTAGGAGGTTAGGAATTTCCCTTATCATTGCAGTTTTGTCACTAAAGTGATGTGCTAACATCTTTATAAATTCACCTAAATCCATGATTTCACTTCAAAGACCTTTACATACATTTGAAAGTAGGTTGCTTTAATGCATTTTGAGTACATTCTCTTCAATATTTTATTTTGCAATGACCCAGTCTTACCTCCAATCACAGTCAATAAAAAGGGCATCCAAGCAGGTTAGAAAAGCTTGGGCTTAGAGACCCATACTATACTACCATCCCTATTCAAGAACCAGAATATACTCAAAGGGACAAAAGCAATTTATTCACAATTGAAAAACACAATTTATCAGTTACTCAAAATTTAAAAATCTCTGAATACTCATCACATTGAATTAATTTCTGAGGTGCCACCATGTTCTCTTTAGGACAAACCCCTGATATAGTTTGCATTACTATTCATGAAGAATAAAAAGAAGGATGCCACAAGTGGAAATCCACTTCACCTACCTTTCTCTTGTGGCTGAATGCCCCAACTATCCATTCATTATCCACACACTATCATTTTGCAACTCCCTTCTGTACCCAGAGTTCTGTAATATGTATATCCTTAGACTCTTACAAGAAAAACAGCTGAAGTTTTCCATCATTAAAGAACTATATAGGCAATGTAAAGGGTGACAAGTTTCACATTCTGGTACCATTTTCCCTCAGGGTTAAGACAGAGTTTTTTTTCCAAAGGCATTGTTGATGACTGGAATCATAGAATGATATTATCAGAAAAACCAACAGAAAGCGATGCACTGAGGGAGTGGGAGTCAGGGATAGTTAGAGTAGGACAGTGCACTGGACTTGATCTAGACCAAGGATGATGGCAAAGTGAGTGGTGTGGAGCAAAAGAAAGAGCTTGCATCTAGAGTCCAGTGTCAAGCACATGTCATCCCAACATCATCCATGCTGACGGTGCAGCTGACACATTTCATCTCAGCTGTCTCCTCAAAATGGAAATGATAAAATATTCCAAGACTCAGACAACACTAAGCAGTTATGTAGCTGCCTTTCTCTCCTTTCCCTGGGATGGACACCTGCATTTAGTAGAGGGCTACCAGAAGAAATGTTTAGAGGAATATAGATAAGAGAAATAGTTCTGGGTCATCTAATTTCTATCCGTTTCAGGATCTATAAACCTACTTCATACTTGCCTGGCATAAGTACATACTATGTCAGAGCCAAAAGACAAAAAACATATATTAGTAAGCCACACAAAAAGAGGACTTTATCAGTCATTCTGAATAAGAGCATTTGTGATCTAGCACCCAGATTTCTCAAAACTCAGCTTGAATCACTAAAATGTGCTCTGCCCAAATTTTACAGATCAAATTCAACTTCATTGTTCCTGTCTTCTGTCTTTTCTCTCCCCACATCTTAGAATTTATCATTTTCTAAACACATCTTCAAATGTTGTGTTTTTTTTTTTTTTTTTTTTTTTTTTTTTTTTTTTTTTTTTTTTTTTTTTTTTTTTGACTCTAGGTCTCACTATGTTGGCCAAGGTGGGTCTCAAATCCACAGACTCATGTGATTCCTAGCCTTGGCCTCCCTTCCTAGGCTAGGATTAAAGGCACATGTCACTGTGTCTGGACCAAATGGTTCCTAATAACAGCACCAACAACAGCAAAAAACAAACAAGCAACAAAAACCTACCACTCTTTATTTGCGGAAAATTATACACTCTTCTTTCTTTAAATTTGAAAATACTCAGAAGACACTAAAAATAACCAGATA
>PVHY01027604.1:0-16067 GCA_004024945.1 Uropsilus gracilis
TAATTCTAGCAAGGGAAAGAACTTGCTAAATAGAATATGCATCATCACATGCACATATTAGGGGTAGGGGAAGATGAGTTTCCATGAACTAAATGCTCCCTGATAACCAGCACCTACACCCAAAAGCATTAGAAACACCCAGAAGTCCTGGTGCATGCCTCGGTCCGCCATGATCCCTACTCCACTCCCCCTGTTGAGACCCTCTGCTGGGCTGACTTCTGCCAGTGTTCTTAGCTTGCCCGTTTTACTTCGGAGGTAAAGGAAACAACACCGTACTTCCGTGTTTGGTTTTTCCACTCAGCATTGCTGCATTGACAAATGACCCGTTCACATATCTGTATAGAAATTTATTGCATGACTTATCAGCAATTATCCATTATGTTGTTTTTGGACATTGGCAAAATTTCATCTGGAGGCCTACCTACTCATGAGGTTGTTACTTCTAGGATGCCTGTAAGTTTAATTGGAGAGCACATGGGTGGATTTCTGTTGGGTGTCTATACACAGAAGTAGAATCACCGAGCCTGTAGAATCTTAGAGCTTGCATAATTTAGCTCTGGTGCCAAATGTTTTCCAAGAGTTTGTGCCAATTACATGCCCACTGTGGATGTGGTGTAGGTGGTATGTGTGGATTCTGGTTGCTGTACATTCTCGCAAAAGTATTTTCCATCTATTTTAAACATTCTGGTGGGTGAGTAGTCGTATCACCTTGCTATGTGAGGTTGCAATTCACTGGTGACTTATAAAGATGAACACTTTAATATGCTTATTAGTTGTCTGAATCACCTTATCATTGTTCTTATTTTTATTTGGTAAGCTAGCCATCGTTCTGTTGAATTTCTGTTCAACAACTTTCTCAGTATCAACTTGTGGAAGTTCTTTATTCCGAATGAGTCATTTGTCTAATAAAATAATTACAAATTTCTTCTGGAACTTCATATTTTTCATTCTTATACATTCTGATGAATAGGTTATCACCTTTAACAAATCAATATATCTGATTTTTGCCATTTGTGTTTAGTTGTTTCTTTGTTCTTTAGAAGAAATACTTGTCAACTGCAAACTTCATTGCAATGATACTTTATTTATTACCGTAAATTTTTACATTAATATTTTAGGGACCACAAGTTCAGGTGACTTCTCATTAACAAAAAAAATCATCAATTCAGGGTGATCTTTCAGTTTTGAATAGATCCTATAGTTTTTTGTTACAGGATAGGTAACACATTATCCTAAGATGTTACAGTTCAGTAAACTATTATTTTCACCTTGTTTTTTTAAATTACTTCTTAATCTCAAATTGAGAAAACTGAGAATGTGGTCTCAGTTTCTTTTTAGAGACAGCTTGGTCTAAAGACATAAGCATTCATTTAGTCAATTGAGCTCTCAGCTGATATTACTTAGTAACAAATCTTTTACTCCTAACCTCCCTGGCAAGTATTGAGTGATAATTCCTACCATCATGGGACTGTTATGAAACTGAAAGCATTAATGATAATAATAACAGACATAAGATAATAAAAGACCTGTAATACCCAAATAGTCTATGGACTATCGGTCGCAAGATGACACATTGCCAAGAATTGTGACAATTAAGAGTAAATATGGCACACAGTTTACTGTCTACCAGGAGTGACACAAAAGTATAAAACATGGTTGACATTTTCATGGGAAAAGTTAATCTGTCAGAGAATAGACTTATTTGACTTTCTCTGGAGAAATTTTCTTCTACAGTTTTTCCCTACAGTTCTTCCCTAAGAACCACAGATAACTTAGAGTTATATGCAAGTGATGAAACCAAGCCCAATACATAAAATATCCAATAGTTGAATGTGAATCTCTAGTTTGACACTAATGTTTGATACTAAACACAAATCTTGGTCTCTGTTTTGTTACTGCTCACATGTCTTGGTCACTGCTTCACAGTTAACTGCTTACATGTTCTCACTGATTATTTTGGGAGGCTAAATACTCTTTCAACATCTGCCATTGGTTGTGCCACCATTTTGGAAAACTCCTTCGCTCTTCACTCACTGACAGCTTACAAGACTGATCAGAAAACCTGTCTGCTTAACTTTTCCTGTTATTTCTAACCGAATGCTCATTTATCCTTCCTGGTACTAGGCTTGACTTTGACAGACTTTAGACTCTGTCTGAAGTCACAACCATCTGCTTCAAAAGACAGTCAACAAACTACTCCTTAGGTTGTTTACCTGGACCTAAGACCGCTGATGGAAGTAAATAAAAATATCATATGTATAGTTACATTAGCATTTCAGAGAAAAAATGAATAAGTATTTGATATACGTATATTACAAGCTTATGCTAAATTCAAACCTAACTGAGTACTTTTACCTCTACCCAGGCAGTGAAGAAATTCTAGAAGGGGTTCTAAAAATGTTTCATAGAATGGCAGCATTATAGGGCTAGAATACAGTCTCTCTGGACAGTTACTTTGGAGGGAACAGTCTTCATTTATATAGCAAATGAAATTCTTTTTTTTTTAAATAGGCCACTCTAACCTGTCATTAGTCTTGAACATTAAAGCTAAGAAAACTACACAAACAACCACAAAAATGAGAACTTCCCTAGTGTAAATTATTTACTGCACCTTGACGAATCTCTTAAATTTGTAAATAAAGTTTCTTATGACCTCTCTAAAATCAGCTTACACGTATTTCACAGCTTGGATTGACTTTCCTTCAGGCCACTTATTAAAGTGACATGCCAAAGCTGTACATAGTTAATCTCTACAGTCCTGACTTTGGGTAGATGAATAGGTTTGTCCCACATGTTATAAGGAACAATGAAGAAAGTGAACAGAGAGGTTGTACGGTCATGATACCTTATAAGGGGAATTCCCCACAGGACAAAGCTCTTAACTTTGACCTGTTCCTGGTCTTGGTGTTTCTGCCCCCAATCTGGGTTGTGCGAGAGGTAAGATCATTTTGTCAAGGAGTGTCCCATGCCTCCTACCTTTGCTTCACCATTATCTAGTAATAATAACTTGTCATTACATAATCCAACCAATAAAACCACACCGGCACATACTTGGCTTACAAAACTAAAGCTGACATGGTGATATATGAGGCATGTGGTCAGGTATTTTGTATCCTTTCAAAGTTTTAATAATGCATATTACATAATCAATGTCTTCCTGCCTTCTATACTCAACCTGAATTTCCTTTCCCTCATTTTTTTGTGCTTACAGTAGTTTCCAGTTTTATTTTCAGTAGTGTAAAGTTACTTTCCCATGGAAGGAAATCAATAGACTTTTGGGCAGAAAACACAAAAAGACAATAAATATGGAATCTGTCCTCTTTCAATTAGCAATTATCTTTTTAAAAACTAGGCCTTTTTTGATAAGCTGATTATTTTTTTTCAAGAACTGAATTCACTGAGTATTAAATGTGAGATGCCTGAAGTTGGAACACAATTTAGAATGGCTACATCCTTGGAAACCTGAGTGTTGGTCTCAGAGGGACAGTCCTTAGAATAGAAAAGGGAAGTGCCAAGAGGTTCAAAGAAAATAAGTAAAAGAAAAGACAAAGAAAGGGCAACAATTAACTCCAGGGAAATGAAATGGTTCCATAAAAATTCCTTTTAATGCTCTATTTGGTTTGGCTGTGAATATAGTTATATAGTCCTAATGAAATATTTGCTAAAAATGAAAACCACAATGAGATACCAACTCACACTGATAAGAATGTCTCATATTTAAAAAAAAAAAAGGACAACAGCATGTATTGATGTGGATGTGGAGAAAAGGGAATACTAACTTTGCTGGTGGGAATGTAAACTGGTTCAGACACTATGGAAAGCTGTGTGGAGGAACCTCAAACTACTGAAAGTGGAACTAGAAGATCCAGCAATCCCACTTCTGGGAAATCTACCCAAAGGATACCAAAACACTGACTCAAAAGGACACCATTCCTATGTTTATTGAAGCACTATTTACAACTGCCAGGATAAGGAAACAACTCAAATGCCACAAAGCAGATGAATGTATCAAAAAGCTGTGGCATAACTGATGTAAAAGATTTACAAAGAATGGGGAGAAGACCTTAAGATGCTTCTCCAAAGAGGAAATACAAATGGCCAACAGACATGTGAGAAATGCTCAACATCACTTATAATCAAGAAATGCAAATTGAAACCACAATGAGGTATCACCTCACATTGATAAGAATGGCCCACTAAGTAACACTTTTACACTGCTGGTGGGAGTGCAAACTGGTCCAGCCACTATGGAAAGCTGTATGGAGGAACCTCAAACTACTGAAAATGGAGCTACCATTCGATTCAGCAATTCCACCTCTGGGAATTTACCCAAAGGACACCAAAATTCTCATTCAAAAGGACATCTGTACCTGGATATTTATTGCAGCACTATTTACAACAGCTAAGACATGGAAGCAACCCAAATGTCCCCAAATTGACAAATGGGTCAGAAAGCTGTGGTCTGTGTACACAATGGAATATTACTCTGCAATCAAAAAAGACAAATTTGATGTATTTGGGCTAACATGGATGGAGCTAGAAGGAATCATGCTAGTGGAAATAAGCCAGAAAGAAAAATACTGATGATCTCAGTTTAATGTGGGATATAGGGCAAACAAATAAACAAAGGTATACAAGAAGAACTTGAAACTAACAAACTGTCAGCAAAACTGAAGCATAGAGCAAGGGAGGGGAAAGGGGTGAAGTTGGGGGAGGAGGTGAAGTTGGGGAGGGATGCTCACAAGAGATTAAGACGATGGTTCATAGGTAACAAGGTGGTGGGAGAACTTCAAGGTATACAATGATATAAAAAATATATGTGTAATCAGGTTTTAAAAATATTTTTAAAAAGTTGTGCTATATGTACATGGTGGAATACTACTCAGCGATCAAAAATGATAAAAATGTCATTTGTGGCAACACGGATGGAGCTAGAAGGAATCATGTTAGCTGAAATTAGTCAGTGAAAAAGAGAGAAATACTGGATAGTTTCACTTCTATATGGGCTACAGAGAAATGAAACAAAAGGACAAGAAAAAGTTAAAATTATCAACTAACAGAATCAAAGCATACAGCAAGGGAGGGGGAGAGAAGGAGGGCAAAACTAGAGAAGGGATGACCATAAGGGCTCATGGTGGATGGCTCACAGAGGATGTGGTAGTGGGAGAATGATGAGGAAGAATAGATAGAATCAATTTAAAATATTTGCTGAATTTTCCCCTAACAAATCAAATTTTCCCCTAACAAAACAATCTCTGCTGGGAAGTACATACACACACATGATGGTGGAGGAAAGAGGTGGACTGCTAAGAATGTCACATCCTCAGTCCCTAGTAGGAGAATGTGAATGTAGAACACCAGGTCTCGGGTCTCCCTGTGGAGCAGTGGTTCTGGGGTCAGCACGACTGACTCGCTGCCTCCCTGCCTGGTGGCACCCAGGATACAGACACTGAGTCCAGGTCACTGTCCCTTTCTGCATGGCCATGAGAGAAATGACAAACGGCCTGGTCAAAGGCTGAAGGAGAGAGGTGAGGGGAGCTGGTACTGGGAATGTTCACAGTTGCTGAAGCCATGGAGAAATCTATGTAGTGGATAGTGGCCAGTAAGACAGGGATTTTTGGACTCACAAGCAATTGATTTTTAAAGATATCTTCAAGCTGTACATAAGGATCGTTATTCTTTAATGTCTTAAATAGGGGAGCTTTCTATGTCCTGATTTCTTGTGTGTTTCTTAGTATATATATTTTACATCATTGTCTACCCCGAGGTTTTCCCACCACCTTATCACCCGTGAACCATCTTAATTTCTTGTGCCTCTCCCTCCTCTAATTTTACCCTCCCCCTCTCTTGCTCTATACTTGAGTTCTCTTAACAGTTTTAAATTTTTCTTGTCCATTTGTTTGTTTTCCCTTTATTGCTCCTATAAGTGAGACCATCCTGCATTTCTCTTTTTCTTTCTGGCTTATTTCTACTAAGATGATTCCTTCTAGCTCCATCCATGTTGCTGCGAATGACACAAGCTTGTCTTTTTGATGGCTGTATAATATTCCATTGTGTACATAGCCCACAGCTTTCGGACCCATTTGTCTGTTTGGGGGCATTTGGGTTGTTTCCATATCCCAGCTATTGTATCCTTACTTCTGATAGGGAAAAACATTTACAACTTACTATGGATTAACAAAAAAGCCAGCTCCTCTCCTGAGGACACCAGAACACAGACCCCCTCCCCGCCCAGGCCAGTGTCCCATCGAATCATCCAAGCACCAGGACTAAGCTTGCAGCTCAGGCAGGATGGTGGGCATCTCCACACCAGCCACCGAAACCAGCAGTCTCTGGCAGGGGTGTCTCTGTTGCCAGCATGGGGTGACTGCCAGCCTAGGGACCAGAGGCTGTGGAACCACCGGCTGCATCAAACGCATCCCAAATGCAGGTGGAGCTCAGAGACGTGTCTGTCAAAGCCTAAAGGCGAGGGAGTTGGAATCCACCCTGAGCCTCCCCAGAGCCCACGTTTCACGTTTACCCTGATGGAGTCAAGGGACTTGCCAGGTGTGACGCGGCCCCGAGTGGCTGGAGCAGGACATGTGTAGCCACGTGATCAGCCCACACAGGTTCCCATAGATGTGGGTGGGGAAAGGTTCCTGGACCTGGACTCTTCCCTCACCCAGCGTTGGCTAATCCAGCTCTTTCTGGAAATTCTTTAATCTTTATTTTGTCATTTTCATGCAGTGTTGGTCATGTGTGTCTGCTTGTTGTTTCTCTTGGGTTTGGCCCTCCCTTCCATATGGTACCCCTTGGTCCCCCAGAGAGGCCCCCGCAGCTAAGGCCACAGCCCCATTTGGGAGGCCTGTCTCGGTGTTGACCTTGGCAGCAATGTCCGAGCTGTGTCCTATGGGTGCCCAGGTGTCCCTGGGAATTCAGAGCACCCCAGCGCCTGTCAGCAGTGGACTTCCTGTTGGGTTGGCGAAGCTGGCTAGCCACTGAGCTCCTGAGCTGGACGTTTCCCCCCACCCAAGACCTCCATGTTCCCAGTACTTGCTGACCACTCCTTCTCGACGTCAGGCCCCACCATTCCCCCCTCCCCTGCCCTCCTCCCAAGCAGACAAACGATTCTGAAGGAACTCAACAAGGGGTGGGGAGGGTGGGTGGGTGGATGGGGGATGGTGACGTCAAAACTTGGGGGAAAAGCTAGAGCATGGCAGAAAATATCCCCCCCTCCACGCCCCCCCCAAGGAACCTCAGGCTGTAAACCGTTCCCAGCCTATAATGGTAAAGAGAAGCCCTGTCAACTTGAGCTACAAATCTGTTCCTATTTTCTGTATGTGATGGTGTCTAGCATTGCTGGCTCATCCACGCACGGGTAGATGTTGGATAGATGGATGGCAGTCGTCATGGAGCGCTGACGTCATGGAGCGGGGAGGCACGGATGTTTCAGGGCAAACAGAACCGAGCACAAGTCTTCTGGGAAAGGCTTGGAGCCTGTCTGTGGAGCGTCGTGACGTTTAACCACCAAGCAGCATCGGATGAAAAGCACCGCAGATACTGGCCTCATGTCTGCGCCCACACTGCAGCTGTGTAGGGCAATGAGTGAAACCTCTAACGCTAGCACCTGTGGTCTTGCACGCCTCCCGTGAGGAGAGCATCTAGGCTCAGAGAGCACAGGTGTGCATGTGTGTAAATACGGAGACCTGTGGCCCAGGGGGCAAAGGATAAACGTCACTCTGAGGACAGGAGAGAGTTCAAGCTGCCGGCTCCCTGGCTGCTCCTGATTCAGCATTATAGGCCTGGAAAATGCACCGAAGGCTCCAAAGCTATCTTTTTGTTTGCAAGAGATGACCGTGAACCTCCCTGCTTGGGTTGTTGCAGAGCAAACAGTTTTATGGAAGATGCTGGAGGATGTTGGCAGAAGTACAAGTTTGCACCGTTGCAATAAAAGCAGTTAGAGCCTTTGTGAAGGAAAATGGGAGGTAAGACCTCAGGCCTAAAACATGAAAGAAGAAACTGTGGTATGTATAGAACTAGAACTAGGGAGGTCAGAACTGGAAGAAACAGCTAGAAGAACGTGAGAGGGGTTTTCTGGGGAGGGGGGTGGTGCTGGTGGGACGAGGGTACTGCTTCCAGGTGATAAGCTTTGTGCCATCATTAGACTGGTTTGCCCACATTCATGTAGTTACCTCATGTAACTACATGCAATTTTAATTGTAATAAATCAAGAGAGCCCCCCAAGTAAACTGATAGCAGCATTCTGGAAATAGAATAAAAGGAGCTCATTGATCTGGGGGCAGGATAGGGGCTGTATTTTTCGCTCCAAATAAGTTCTGGAAATAAAGAATTTGGAAGCAAGACCTGTTCCCAAGGCTGGGAGCTTCGTGTCTCAAACTCAGTCAGGGATTCCAGACTTGGTCCCTGTCAACGTTCAGTTCATCCCTGTTGCATGCTGGGAATGAACAGCTTTGTCTCGTAGAGGATTGCAAAGCCCTGACCTTAAAATAGCTAGTATGTCGAGGTCTGTCTGACTCAGTTTTCCTAGAAATAAAGACAGGGATGAAGTTCTGTGGCTTAATGGACCCTTTTTTCATCTGAAAATGGGCTGGGAAACAAAACCTTCTCTAAGACTGAAACCGGGAGCAAACAGCACCGAAACAAAACCCGGAGGGGACCCAGCTTTCCCTGGGTTCTTCCACCCAGCGCCCAATCGCAAGACTCCTCACAACAAGATCTACTCACCCCGGTTCCTGTCTGGCTGCAAAGTCCTAAAGGGCTTCCAAGATGGTGTCTCCTCCAGCCCAAATCCAAAGCAGGCATTTCACACAGGTCCAGTTTCCAGCAAGTCCAGCTCTTCCTTCTCTGGGAGGAAGACAGATTCCTGTTTTCTTCTCCTCTTCAGGGCTACACAGTCCCACGTTTCCAGCACACACAAATCTCAGGTTGTCCAGCGAACCTGTCCTCTCTTCTTTAGAGCTCCCGCTTGCAGTTTGCAAACCAAAGGCCCAAACAAAGGCCCAAAGAAACCACACATCTTCCCTGCTGGCCCACAAGCATGTGTCATCAGCCATTTCTCCTTTGAAATGCCCCTTCCCAGCTGTGCTCCCATCAGCCCCCTGTTATAAGGCTGCTGTTTTGAAGGAGGTGGAGGGTCTCCGGCAGGCACTTACAGGGGAGATGATGCCAGATCACGCACACCAGGGACCCTGGGAAAGAAATGAACTTGAAAATAGACTCATTTTCAGCTGTCAGAAATTTGTTCTGTTCAGATGTTTGTTTGTTCTCAGTTAAGTTTCAGGTTTCTGGGAAGAGAACACACTCCGTGTACGAGGTTTAAACTTTGGTCGCAGGTTCTTTCCACTTGGCAAGCGAATTCCAACTGCTAGAAGCTGCTCGGGCTGAGCTGGGAGCGTTTCTCACATCTCTGCCGGGCCAGGTTTCCCCCAGGAGCCAATCACCCATGAGCATCAAACACGAGTCCAGGTGTTGGTGGAAGAAAGAGTCGGAGAGGACCCTCACAATGTCGATGAGGGGCACTCTTGCAATAGGGGAAGACACTCCCTCCCCCCTACTACTTAGTAGGAAAGGAGCAGAAAAGAACTCTGGGTTTTTATCTCTGCCCTTGGCACTTGACATCTTAGCAGCCTGGGGCCTGTTTGCTGAAGCAGAAAGAGTTCATTGCAGAGAAGACACTTCCTACAGCAGGTGTTTCTGCTAGGACAGGTTTTATTTTTTTACTGAACAGTTCTGTATCCACAAGTAGAACACAAGGTTCTTGGCGTCAAGGATTTTGCAACATGTTTCTAGCTCGGGGTTCCTAGCCCAGATCTCGCATACAGTAGGTACTCAATAAACGCTGTGTGGGTGATGATCTTTAGAAACATTTTTCCTTTATGTATATGAAATGCTGAAGAATTGTCATCATACAAACCTGGGTTAGATTACAGCTCGAGGGTGTAAGGGTAGATGCTTCTGCACATCAAAACATTTCTGTGATGAAAGGAGATGGAGAAGAATCTCTACCGCCCATGACCTCCTTTCCTCCTGGAGGGATGGGGGAACCACACAAGTATTCAAAATGCAACAATAATAAATAAGTCAGGAAAGCAAGCTTAGATCGAGCACACACTCTATACCAGGAACTACCCTAAGGACTTTACCTGTTAACGCTAACACTCATTTAATCCTAAAAACGATGCTTCCACTCACAGCTGCCTGACAGCACGGTGACAGCTACCTGGGCTCCAAATCTGGGTTATTTCCTGATCGTACGCAAGCCGACTGACACCCTTAGCCTGTCATCCCGATGGAGTAACACGCACATCTCTGAAAGACTTTCATGCAACAGCCAGTCATGGGCACAGCGGTACAAGTAGAGGTGTGGATGGACCAAGGAGATGGTGTCTCTGATGAGGAACTTTGCTAGTCTGTGGGGACCCAGGTCTCTGCTGTGTGCACAGGAGACACTTCTCCAAGTGCTGCCTGACTGGCTGATGCAGGGGTGTTTGTTTCCAACGGTTGTTTGTGAAACACAGCCTGTGACACACACACGCAGCTGTCAGGTCCGGCGTCCCAGTCTCCAGGATGCCCCCATTGGATGGGAAGAGGAAGCTACTAGCCCGCCCTGCCTGGATTAGGCTTCCAGGGAGCCAAAAAGTTCAGGGAGAAAAGCCAGGCGTCAGCACCCAGCACCGCCTGGGGCCACCCCACCTCCTCACCCAAACCAGAAAAGCCAGGTCTGGAATGCTCTGTGGCCTGGTGTGTGCTAAGCTCAGAGCCAGCACTCTGGGATGCAGAACACACACCTGTAGCCAGAAACTGCAACCCAAGGATGGAGAGATCATCCATAGATCGATGACTCTTAGCAGTGAGAACAGTCCCAGCAGTTCAGATGGGCTGCAGCCTTTGGGAAGTCTCCCCTCTGGCCTGGGGCTGCAGAATAGATGCTAATGGGTGGGGGGAGGGGTTCCTGGGGCAGAAGGTGACAGAACTGTGGAGCAGGGTCTGGGACCTTCCAAAGGGAAGACAGATTCAGAAGTTTCCCTGGGCTGGTGCTGCAGGGAGGGGCCTGGGGCTAAGACTGGTTCAGGAGCTTTTACCAGGCTGCCATTTTCATGTAAATTTATTCTTGTTTCTTAATTCGGGAGACTTAGGAAAGCACTTCCCAGGAGTGTGAACTGAGTCCGAGGAAATAGAGACACAGCTCCGTCCCTGGGAGGCCGGTCAGCTGTGGGCTGTTCTCAGGGAGCCACCAGCTCTCATGCCATCAGAGACACTCCTGGGAAAAGGCTCCTTAGCCATGTTAACGTCTCACCAAGAATGGATTGGAAAAATGTGCAAATCCCTGTTGGGCTTTAAGCTGATATTTTCTTTTCTTCTTTTTTTAAAATACTTTATTATATAGATAATTATTTCACATCTTTGTAATCCCCGGGACTCCCCTTCCCTAATTATTTCCCCCCCTCACCCCCCCAACTCCCCAGTTGTGAACTTCAGTTTGTTTTTTAGCTTTAAACTGCTGTTTTCTTAAGGTTATTCCATGTGAGAATACTTTTCAAACTTGAGTGAACCATGCAGCCCTAAGGATTACATAAATAGGCATGTTACACTTTCATATCTGCTAAAGACATTGATTAGTGAGAGGAGTAAACCAAGCTCAGTTGCAAAGCTCTGGAGAAAAACAAAACAAGCAAAGAAAAACACCTTGACCATTTGGACTGCATCGCGGGTTTTGTTTATCGTATTTCAGAATGGGTCTAGGTTTTATCCTAAAATAACTCTTAGGCAACAAACCAAAGAAGTGATAACTTTGAAGACAGCTTCTCTAACTGCTAGAGCTGTTGACTAGTGGGTTAATTTAGGTAGTGTTTATTCACATCAGCGCGACATTTTCTTAATGGCAAAGCTTTTCCTATCCCAGCCGTGACTCTCAAAACATGCGAAGTGGTAAACTCGAAGAACTGGGATCGTGCAATGCCTACCAGCATCATAAGCGTGACTCACCTGAGTGTGTTCCTAAAACCTAAAACCCATGCAAATGGCCTTCAGGAAAGCAATGCACTTGAGCAATGCACTTGAGAAATGCTTTCTTCACTGGACATGAGCCATCAAAGAGGGGTGATTGTGTGACCAAGTCCTGCAGCCGGCTGGCTCTGCGCCCTCCCTTCCGATTCAGCCTCTCATGGCCACTCCACTGTGCTCCCGTGGTTTCTAGCAGTGCCACCACCAGTGGCTCTTCCAAGTGGTTCCTTGAAGAATCAATGACTGTCAAAACAGAAGGAATAACTGAGCCGCTCAGCGTGACGTCGAGAAGGGTAGAAGTAGGAGTTGGTCAAGGTCATGGTTGATCTGGAGTTTACTATCTAAGACCTTGTAGCTTTGCCTGCTTAGGGCAGACAGTGAAATTCCTGGGGAGTTGGAAGACTCTGGTTAAGGTGGGTGGGCAGGACCAGCTGGTCAGCTGGTCATTGCTCTTCTCCCCCTCCCCCCCTGGCTTGGAAATAGGAGCTCAGGGCTGAGTCAAACCCATGACCCACTAGCACAAAAACAATGTGCCAGTCTCTGTTTCCCAGACTGCCTTGCCATTTCCTAGACTGCCTTGCGTCCGTGTGACTAGGTTGCATCCACAGGGACACATGTGAAACTGTTCTGTAAAATTGCTGGGAAATGTCCTTAAATCTTAACAAGAAATAAACTTTTATCTTGTTTCACTATTTTATTTTGGTTTTGCTATTCTTAGCCAAATTTGATATTAAGTGGTAAGATTGGTAAGTGAAACATAGTGACAAATGAAAGAAAATTGCGAAGTCTAGTTACATCTTGAAAATAAAAAGTGCATTCTTAATCAATATCTTTCATTTTTCCTCCAACATGCTCATAGAATCATAGAAAAAGGAAATTTGCGACATTAGAAACCAGGACCCAGTTAATTTACTTGAGGGGACTTTCTAATAATTTCTCCCTTTTTCTATTTATATATTTAGTAAGTACTTAAAAAAACACTACTGTGCCTCAGGCTGTTCTAGACCCAGGGAATACAGCACCAACAAAACAGGTGAAATCTCGGTTCTCATGGAGCTTCTATTCTACTGTGAGAAGACAGTCTACCTGCAAGATGAACAGGGAAGTAAGTCAGACTGTATATGTATGTAAAGAAAGGAAGCAAGGAAAGGGCGTAGAGAGTGTCAGACACACGTGACAGAAGAAGTGGTTTGGGAAGGTTTCTTGGAGGTGGTGTTGAAACAGATGCCAGAGTGAAAAAGAGTGGGAATCATGGCAATAAGTGGAGAAGGAAAATCTATGCTTTCAGGGATCATTTCTATAGTTTGTTACTAGAAAGTTTCTCTGAATGTGTGGAGCATCCCATGAATTACACTTTAGATATCCATTTCAGGACACATCTACAGCTGACAAAAAAAGAGGAAAACATGAACAACTGGGATTACAGCAAACGAAAAAGCTTCTATACTGCAAAAGAGACAATAACCAATACAAAAGAAACCCAACCAAATGGGAAAAAAATTTTGCCCTCCATACAAGTGATAAGGGTCTAATAACTAAGACCCACAAAGAACTCACATAACTTAGCAAAAAGAAAGCAAAAAAAAAATATCAAAAAATGGGGAGAACAACTAAAAAAGACTATTCTCCCAAGAGGAAATGCAGATGGCCAACAGGCATATGAAAAACGCTTCACATCACTAATAATCAGGGAAATGCAAATCAAAACCACAATGAGATACCACCTCACCTCAGTAAGAATGGCCCACATGCAAAAAACAGGCAACAACAAGTGCTGGTGTGGATGTGGAGAGAAAGGAACACTCTTTCATTGCTGGTGGGATGCAAACTGGTCCAGCCACTATGGAAAGCTGTGTGGAGAACCCACAAACGACTGAAAATGGAACTACCATTTGATCCAGCAGTCCTACTCCTTGGAATCTACCCAAAGGATACAAAAACACTCATTCAAAAGGATACCTGCAGTCAGATGTTTATCGCAGCACCATTTACAATAGCCAGGCTATGGAAACACCCCAAATGCCCCCACACTGATGAATGCTTGAAAAAGCTATGGTCTATGTACACAGTGGAATATTATTTATCAATCAAAGAAGATAAACTTAGGTCATTCATAGCAATATGATGGAGCTGGAAGGAATAATGTTAGCAGAAATAAATCAGAAAAATGAGAGAAAGACAGGATGGTCTCACTTATTTGAGGATAGAGGGAAAACAAAGAAATGGACTTTGATAGAGGATAGACAGGTAATAGATGATAGACAATAGACAGATGATAGAGGATAGATGACAGAGGATAGATGGGTGATAGATGATAGGTGATAGAGAGATGATAGTTGGTGAAATCTTGCACAGTTCAGGTATAACTGCCCTTTATTTACATAACTGAGCTACTTTGATAGACAGATGATAGAGGATAGATGGATGCTATGCAGATGAGAGATGTTAGACAGGTGATAGACAGATGATAGAGGATAGACGGGTGCTATGCAGATGAGAGATGATAGACAGGTGATAGACATGATAGAGGATAGACGGGTGCTATGCAGATGAGAGATGATAGACAGGTAATAGACAGATGATAGATGGTAGACTCTTGCACAGTTCAGACCTACTTCCATGTTGTTTGTTTACATAATCGAGCAACTTTGACCTGGCTCATATTTCCTCCTTTATCTCTTATTGAAAATGTTATACAAATAACAGCAGTTGATATTAAAAACAAAACAAAACCTTGAAATAACTTTCTTCACAGACGCTGCTGGGTTAAACGTGTGTTGTTGATCAAAATACCCACCGGTGAGTTATGAAGATAGATGAATGAGCAAGGAGACCTGTGCCTCCCATCATCTGGCTGGAGGGTTTCTATGGGAAGGAAAACCCGAGGCTCATATGCTTTACAAACATGGTTCCCGTGTTGGCATTTCTAGGCAAGCCAGCAATGTCTGCTTCCGTGGGCTCCCAAGGGCCTTCACTCAAGTGTGCGTGTGTGAGCCGACCGCTCAACCTGATCTGGCCGGCGCACAGCATAGGCCTGCGGAGAGAACAAGTTCTGATCCCAGCCTGGATGCCACATCCTCACCTCCAGCACCTCCCTGGGCAAACGCTTTCAGCTTTTCTGTTGAAGCGTCTTCCTTTGAGGAACAGAGATGATTCGCACTGCACCGGGAACACACCAGCCAACATGGAGCATAATCTGTTCGCTGAGTGTGTTGCTACCACATGGTCAGTTTTATGAAATAGTACGTTTTCTTTTTTCTTTTTTGAGACTAGATTTTGCTATTTTTGCCCGTGGCACCGCAGGCTCTCGTTGCCCGGGGTACCACAGACTCAAGCCATCCTCAGCCTCAGCCTCCCAGGTAGCTGGGATTACAGGCGCGCACCACCACGCCCAGCTGTTTTTTTGGAACTAGGTCTCCCTACGGGCCCCAGGCGGCACTCGAACCGTGATCCCTAGCCTCGGCCGCTTCATAGGCTGAAGTTTACAGGCACGAGCCACCGTGCCCAGCCTAATAGTCCATAATATTAATATCATCGTGGCTTTCGTTTCTAGGAGAGACGATCGGGAGTCAAGTAACTTTAGGATTCATTTTTTTCATCGAAGCTGCAGATTTTTTATGTTTATGTAAATACACATTTATGTGTTTATAGACATGAACACAGTACACATTATATATAATATACATCGCTGCTTACACTGTCGTGAACCCCAGTTTCTCCCAGCACCACGACACCCGTGAACCGTCAAAAATGTGTTTTGGGGGGAGGAAAAGAGGCAACTCCTAGCAACTCGCAGCCCAGATGCAGGCAATTCTTCCTCTCCTTTGCAGCGCTCCACCTGCAGAATGCGGGGTCAGGCGTGCCCCGGGGCCTCCAGCATCGCCCCAGTCCCTCCAGCGCCGCCATCGAGAACGGGGTGCAGCTGCTGGAGGAGCAGAGCGCAGACTTCCAGTGGGGGGGCTTCAAGCCGAGGCCAGCCAGCACCTGCTGTTCGACCTCCTTCCCCCAAGGTCTCCGCGCTTTAAATGGGGCGCCCGCCCCCCCCCCCCCCCCCCCCCCCCCCC